>JAUMHE010000056.1:14182800-14255448 GCA_032359235.1 Enteromius mattozi | reverse complement strand
CAGGTACTGACCAGGCTCAACCCTGCTTAGCTTCAGTGGGCAACCAGGCTTGGGCTGCAGGGTGATATGGCTGTGGCGTAATAAAGAACTTAATAAAGTTCAAAATCCACAAAAAGACACAAAATAGAGCCAGAGAAGCAAGACACTGGGTAACATCAACAACACAATCAGGGGTGCACAAACATATGGGAGACGCAGTCCAAAACTACAAATAAGTCCCCTCTGGTGGCTGACCAGTAAACGACCACCTATCACCACCTGTGACACCTTTAGTTCCACTATAACTCCATCTGCTAATGGTCACCTGGCCATATCTGTCACTCTAATAAGTCACTTTCCTATTTTGACAGACAAAAAAGCAATAAAAGCTGGGCTAAAGGAGAACATTGGTGGGAAGGAGAAATGTATAGAGACTTGGTATAAGTGTTGCAACTTGCTACTGAACAACAATCAACAAAAATCTGTCAATAAAAGCTGCATTAATCACACAGATAATCTAAAAAATATATATAATATAATCCTTTAACTCTTTCATCTCTGAATTATTTGTATAGTGCTTTTCACAAATCTTTGCAAAGCAGCTTCACCGTTTCTACATTAAATATAGGAGTAGCTTGTCAGTGGGGACTATTTCAAGGTAATGTATGGTAAAAATATATAATAAAAATCATCTAGTTAGTTAATCACATGTATTAGACAGTGAACACTAATCGCAATGATTATGTTGCGATCAAACTTATAGCAAAATTTGGTAGTTCTGTATGTTGGTTCAGAATTTGTATCATCTGGGGCTGGCATCAACTCTTCTCTGTTCAGTCATCTAAGATCTTTGTAAGGGCTGGATCCAGACTGAAGCTTGTGTAATTTCTAGTTACCTCAGGATGTGGATGCACATTCCAGGGCAGAAAAAGAGAAGCAAACAGAGAAAAAATTGTGTAGATGCTGTTCCAACCAAGTAAAAAATTATGTATTCAACCCATGCAAAAGAATGTTAATTTGCATTTTTGATATTGTATACTCAAGTATAAGGTTATGAGATAAATTATGTGAATGCTTGGCTAAAGAGATGTGTTTTTAATCTAGATTTTAACAGAGAAAGTGTGTCTGAACTCCAATCCTGATCAAGAAGTCTTCAATAAAAGTGACTTTTATTATCATGTGTCTTTTGGTTAGATTTTAATTCTTTGTGTAAGGATGTAATTCTGATGCCAGTAGTTGACTCATTTAGCTATTAACTGAAAGGTCACTCAATGTTAAATCCTCGCAGAGCTTTTTGCTAAAGCTTCACAAAGGCTTTAGGCAGGCGCTGGTACACTAATAGCTCTCATCACCATGAGCCTACCATGCAGGCCGTTTTCCATCCCATCATCTGGTCAGGAATGCCAGGATTCCCATGTTTCTATGCATCATCTATGGGATAAAGAGAGAGCCACTTGGTCTGACACACATTTGTCGTGAAGCCAGTGGTGGACACTCTTAATGTTAAAAATGAACTTTGTGCAAGAGGTTTAAAGGTAAAGTGTGTCATTTTTGTACCACTAGCCTCACCAAAGCGACTTAAATAAGAGTACTTCAGAGCCACAGTGTTTACATGTTTCTCAGAAATCCAACAATGAATGCTCTAAGATAAATATATATAAAACAGACATCACCTTTATCACCTTTAAAATGAACTTTAGCACAGATATATTTAGTTCATGATATATTTAGAAAAATGAGTCTTTCTGAGTGTTCGTTTTTAATGGTCACACCACGGATGCTGAGGAGAGGATCTGCTAGAATCTTTAAAGCCAAAGATTTTCCAGAAAGGTTCATATAGATACTATTATCAGAATGTCTAAAGATTAACAACCCCTCTCTCACTTTGTCTGACACACAATATGAGATATGGGGTTGAAGCTTACTTTGGCATGCACAACACATTGTTCTCCATGGCTGAGTCAGTTTCCATTTTATCTCAGCAGCTGTGTTTTTGCAACTGGGTGTAAGTGAAGGATTTGCAGGAACTAAACCACAGCCACTCCATCCATTTCAGTCACAAATTAATACATGCCATCTCCCTGGCCTCTTGTTTAACTTTAGAACCAAATATGTGCAAGTGTATGAAACCAAATATTGCACTAATAATGACAATTCCACTTAAATTCCAACGGAAAGTTTTTGTATTTACTTCAAATGGTACAGATGTTTCAATCCTATGCTTAGATGGTTAAGCAGCTAGTATTATCGCTCAGCCATGTTTCAGCATCTCAGCATTCTCAGAAGTATTATAGACCTGAATGTGATACAGCAAAGGTCGGTGTTTACAGCTCATTGGGAGTGTTAGTGTTCTCATCAAAGGTGTCTGATTAAACAAGGCCTAAGACTGAGAGACATGATAATCTCATAGTGTAAAATTTGTTTACCAATGCTAGGGAACTAGCGAGTACTAATTTTTCTCAATATGGGTGAACATAATTGTTTGTTTGTAATTTGCAATTGCTCAGACACAAGATGTGTCCCCAAATCATGTGCTTAAATACTATTCTATGCCATTTATGTAGTGTTTTCACACTGAAGATTCCAGAAAGAACAAGTGCTCATAATGCACTTAATTAACTGAACAAAAACGTATTCACTATCAATTACAACTTTTTTTTCTCTCAAAAAATTCCTAATTTGTGCTTATTAAGCTAGTAAGGTAGTTGTTAGGTTTAGGAATTGGGATGTAGAATCAGGCATTGGTGCTCGATTAAATGGCTAATATTCTAGTAATATGCATGCTAATAAGCAACTAGTTAAGAAACCAAAATAAAGTGTTACTGTGGACTTTAATGGGGACCAATGAGTTGTAGGTCAAAATTATTGAAGGTTCAGTGCAGCTTCAAAGTGCTATACACGATCCCAGCCAAGGAATGGGGGTCTTATCTAGGGAAACGATCTGCCATTTTCTTAAAAAATACACATTTTTATACTTTTTAACCAATCTTTGGTTTTGTAAACACTGGGTCGTACTTCCACAAGCATTACCTTCCTAACATGACTCCATAATGTGTGAAATAGTGGATGCAGAGCTAGTTCAAGATGAGCATTTGTGGTTACATTTTTTTTTTTTTTTTTAGAAAATGACCAATTGCTAGATAAGACCCTTATTCCTCAACTGGGATTGTGTAGAGCACTTTGAAGCCTCGTTGATCCTGCAATCTGGACCTTCCGTTAGTCCCCACTAAAGCCCACAATATAGAGAAAAATTCCTGGAATGATTTCCAGTTTCTTTTCAACTGAAGAAAGAAAGATATAAACATCTTGGATGACACAGGGGTGGGTCAATTATCAAGAAATTTAATTTTAGAGTGAGATAATTCTTTAAAAACTATTTATACAGTACATTGTGTTCATTGTGAACACTGTCATATCGATGTTGATGCCAGTTTTAGGCACAAACACTCTAAACCAATGTTAAAATCACTCTAAAAAGCCTCTCTTGGGTTATTGCTTTGCATGTCTTGCCAGACATCATGTTTTCTGTTTCAGTCCAATCTCAGGTTATTTCTGATGTCTGATTTCATCCCAGCTATTAAAACTGATCGTTAGGTCATCCTACACTTGCAGACAGTAAAATGTTTGTCATCCTTTATTTACCATCTGTGCTTGCACAGGTTATTGGACCCCAGTTGCAGCTTCCAAGATCCCCCAGGCCACAGTATATCTGCCAGAGCCGTGCCCAGGCTGTGGGTAAAGGGATATGGTCTTCATGTGCATGGTAAGATATATTAAAAAAAATTGGCTCCTGATGAAGTCAACATGTGCACAAACAAAAATACCAACAGCCACCTTTTTCCCACCCATTCTTAGTCTACATCTCTGTCTGTTTTCCACAAACTCGAAAACACAGGAACCAGTGAGAGGGATCAGTGTTCCCCGAGGAGAGGATTGCACTCAGAGCTGTGGAATTAAGTAGCTTTGACACTGTATGCAGCTCACTCTCTCTCCCCTAACTACTGCACATTTAGCTCAGTTCTTTCATGGGAGGAGCAGAGGGATGCTTCTTCTTTATAAAAGTGAATTTGCCCTGAGGATGTCAACTTTAAAGCCTCAGGTCTGTTTCTGTATGTTTGTGAGAGTGTGTGATTTCCTTTTTATTGCTGTTTGTTATTGAAACTAGTAAATTAATTTTGCATGGAATTTTGCTTGCTTTTGTGTGCTACCTAAATTCAATAACTATTGGAAAAATGCACATGAAAGGATGTTGTAAGAAAGTGGTTTTTTTTTTTTTTTTGAGAATTAAAAATTAAATCTTCCAATAAGATAGCTGCACTGAGTGTGAAGACATTTGGGCTTGTTTCCATAATGGAGATCGAAGGAAGGCCAGGTCTAAATGTGCAGAAAAAAGGAATTGTGAAGCAGCCTGACCCTGTCAAACCACCACCAAACAACACAGAAGAAGGTAAAGAAGTAGAAGACTGAGAAATATGGGAGTAATATGACAGTGGGCTTCAAAAAACAGTAAATAAAAATGCACCTATTATGCAATATATATATTTTTATTTTTTATATCCACATTGGTGTAATACTCAACTATTACAAATACAATTTTACAAGTTGGTGGTTTAGTATGAATTTGTATGCTGGGATTTGTATGAAAATGTAAGATAAAAAAAAAAAAAAAAAAAGGAAAATGTCAGTGGGTGTAAGCAGATTGTAAAAACATATGAGATAACACGAATTGATAAAAATTTAGCCACAAATTTAACAAAACATTAGTTACAAATTGCCACGAAAGTGTGTTTGGACTTGTGAACCAATTTAAATTTCTGTTCATTTGATTAGTGACCTAGAAACAGGTTCCTCATTTTTTTATGCTTCATTTTTTAATCCCAGAATTTTAATGCAATATGAAACTTTTGGATCCCACTGTATTTAAGCGTATGTTCATACAGGTGTTCAGATCACCAAATACAGTGATTGAATTGCAATGACACATCTTACTGGTGCTCTTTTCAGAGGATATGGACTGTAAAGGCATGAAGAGGGAGGCACTGAACAGGCGCAATGCCTGGGAGCCCACTGTCTTCTATTCGCTTGGCAACGAGACATTTTTCTTCACCGGGCAGGAGATCAACATCCGAGAGTCACTCGACTCTTTTGGCGCCGTCATCTGGCCAGGCGTGAGGATAGATATTAGGACTCTTCACACTACGCTTAACCAAGGGTTTCAGTAGCTCTAAACTCTGTTTTTAACTCCTGGTAGAGTTCACGTGATTTGTCTTGACACTGACATAGCAAATATGCAAATAAGAATATCATGTTGTTTATTTTCTGAAATATTTTGTATTTTAGGGGATTTAATGGTACTAAGTTATATTTATGCATTATTTATTACATTATTATGTGTCTTTAAGCAGAGATCTGAAAATGAAATTTCCAGCTTAAACGGTTGTAAATCTTGAATATTTCGGAGCACAGACTTTTAAAGTCTCTTTTTAAAGAGAGATGTTTTTTTGTTTAAGTGTACAAGAAAATTAACTTAAAGTGGAATTTAAGAAGTTATGGAAGTTTAAGTTTATTGTTTTGAAAAATCCACAAAACCACTATTGAAAATATTATACGAAGTAGCCTACGTATTTTTAGAACAAAACAACAAAAGTCTTACTCTAAAAGTGTGAAGGTAAAAAAAAAAAAGACACAAAATTGAGGTTATTTTAAAACATTCAGTAAGATTTCGTTTAAACGCAGTACCAAATATTTCACGAGATTAAATTTGTTTCCATCGCAGTAATTTTTCAGCACAATTTAACCTTTTTTCGTTTCATGTCCATGATGTTTTATGTTTTCACATAGCAAGTGCTAAATTCATAATTACATATAATACTTAATGCATATACATTTTGTTTTATATAAAGAGCACTAGAGGTATTAAGAATGTGAAATGTCATCTTTCATTAATTGTTAACCCCAGCTAAATTATGAGCAGTATGAGGTGTGAACCAACATAACCCAGGATTCTGTGTGGTTTAGACTGACACAAGGTTTACTGTTTCAAGTGTGAAAAAGCATTTTTTAGAGTTTTTGAAGTTGGCAAAGCTTACCTGTGTATGTATGTGTGCACAAAGGCTGTGGCTCTCTGTCAGTATTTGGAGAAGAACCGGGAACAGGTTGATCTGCTGGATAAAGCTGTGCTGGAACTTGGAGCGGGAACAGGACTGGTGTCCATAGTGGCAAGTTTACTGGGTACATAAATTAACATCTCTTTTTTTCTGTGTGCACTATGATATGGAAGTTCAAAGGTCAATTTATTTCACTTTGTTTGCTTTCAGAATTAATTTTTTATTTACACCTTTTCCATATCAAGGTGCCTGGGTCACAGCCACTGATCTACCTGACGTCCTGTCAAATCTGAACTTTAACCTCTCCCGCAACACACGGGGCCGCTGCAGATACACACCTCAGGTTGCAGCTCTGGTCTGGGGTCAGGATGTGAAACGAGACTTCCCCGGCTCCGTCTACAATTATGACTATGTGTTGTGTGCAGACGTGGTCTATCATCACAGTTTTCTGGAGGATCTACTGATCACCATGCAGTACTTCTGCAAACCGGGAACCACCCTACTCTGGGCAAATAAGGTCAGCTAGCTATAGCCATAGCTAACATGTTTGCTGTACGTCTTTAAAGTCTGAGTTAACCTCTTTTATAAGACCCGTTGGTTCACGTTGTTTCAATTCCAACAGGTGCGATTTCAATCTGACCTGCACTTCATTGAAAACTTTAAAAATGTTTTTAATGTCACGCTGCTGGAAGAGATCCCACAAGAGGAGGTAAGGATCTACCAGGCCACTGCAAGGACACCAGCCTAAATGAGGGAGAACCAACAACATGATGTGTAACAAGAACTGCAAATGATTTGGGAGATCATAAATTAAGCCAGCAGCCCAACTTCGAAGGGAACTTGCTCCACCTGTTGGCCATCTGCAAAATCACAAGAAATGATTGCCTAGTGCCACAATTCCTGATAATGGAAAAAACAAGCTCAAAAAAAGTGATTGCTTAAGTTTTTTGTTGTTGTTTTTTTGTAATTAAGAGTTATAGAAGCTCCTTTTTGTTCCAAAATTTTAAAAAAATAATCCTTTTTTTTAACAATGAGATTTCATACTTGTAATTGCCACTTTATGCGTCTACTACTCAGTGTGATACAATTGTCAATTTCTTTATCTCACAGTAATCTGTTTATTTCTTAGTCTGAGTTGTTAATTAGATCAAATAAATGCATCTTTGGTAAACTTATTTCAAAAACTGAATTTACAGACTTTGAACATTACAGGTGTACGTGACAGGACAATAAATAAATAAATCCTATTTAAGTACAGTCATCCTCAAGGAAAAGTGTGACAAACAAAAAGACAAACTCACTTTAGGCTCATCTAAACCGCTCCCAAGCTAATTGTCTCTCAAATAACTTTGAAACAGACATGCTAATGGGAGACTTGTTAACAGTCTTTACAAACAGAATAATAAAGAGAAATGATGGGAAGGAGAGTCCTGAAGGGGCCTTGACTCTGGATCACACAGGCACTGTTCTGTCATATTTGGTCACATGACAAATGTGAAATTTTCAAAACCTCTCCACTTACATTGATAAAACACTCTCAGTGAGCAATATAATACCAAAATGTGTAAACAAGAAAAATAATTTACTATAGATATGTCCTTGACTTTTCCAAGTCTATAAATGACAGCTTTAACCTTCTCTAATACAGTCCTTACAGCGAATTCAGTGGCTGCGGTGTGGCAAACAAATCTTAAAAGTACAAATATTCAAAACTAAAGAGGTACAAACAGTCTCTCAAATACTAAAGGGAAAGAATTAGAAAACATTATGCCATGTCAACTTCCTGAACGCAAATCTAGTCACACTAGGCACATATATAAAATAAAGTTTATTGAAATTAGTAGTATTACATTAGTGTCGCAAATAAACACGAGTTTGAATTCTTAAAACATTCTTTATATTTAAATTTGAAACTTATATTAGATTACAGAAAAGTTACTTTGAGGAGTCAGTACAAGGATTCAGTTTTTTTCTTCTTTAAAGGAAATTTTCAAAAGGGAAGTCGAGAGAGACCTAAAGCCCATTTCTTTTTAATACACAACAATAATCTTACACGCTTCAAGGTATTACTGACGCGGAGAGAGGACACTAGAAACAAATCTTGATATCATGTGGTTAAGAAACAAAGCATTTTTATATTCCTATAACTGTTTCTCCGATGTCCTCCGGTGTCTCTAGGACAGGTTGGCCTATGAAGCTCAGAAACCAAAAGAGAACAAACGAAACGAAAAAAAGACTGACTTCTCAGAGTCCTCCAAAAAAGCAGCGCTCTGCAGAACGCCAAGGAGCTGAACACACACACACGGGAGATATTCTACAAAAAAAGCCTGCAAGAAATCATCAGGTCAGCATACGAAAAGAGTCCACACATCCAAAGACCTGCCCTCCATGGGGCAAAAAATAGCAGCCGGCTTTCTAGGTTCTTTGATTCATTAGTCTCCGAATCATCAGAATGCAAATCAAGCCAGCAAGTTCAAAAACAACAACAAAAATGAAAGATCATTCAAAAACAGAAGAGAACTACTTCACACAGAGATCACACAACATTTTCCAACAGCTCGCTGTACGGCTGTACGCAAGAGGGGTTTTCTTCAGGAGGGAAGGTTTCAGAGGGTCACGCAGATCAGAGCGGATAACATCCAGTAGGAACGCTGCGACAGGAAATAAAGTGACACCTCTAAACTTCAGCAAAGTCCTTCAGCTGAAAACTAGAATTCCCAGCAGGCAAAGCACATAGCCTGTGATGATGTGGCTTGTCCTGAGCTCAGAAAGACGAGGATGAAAACAACTCATCCTATTAAAGCCCATGTTCTTCAATGCCCTTCTCAGACAGAGTGAAAGAAACGGTGAGTTGCAGAAGAGGAAACAGAACGATGTGGTTGATCAAACCTCGGTCATGGCAGCTGGAAGAACTTGTGCACGGTGGACAGGCTGAACGAGGACTGGGCTTAGTCCTCGTCGTCGTTTTCGTCAAATTCGTCATCGTCGTCATCGTCCTCGCCCATGTAAGAGACGGGGGTCTCCACCCGAGAGCCGCTGTAGTGGGAGTCGTTTGAACTGGAGGCCATGGTGCCGTCTGCTCCACCGTCACTGTCAGAAAAAAACAGGACAATTAATCACGCTGAAATACAAGACACTGCTGTACAAAGTACAACAGGTCTTTTGATAGGTATGAGGGTAAAGATTAAGCCATTATTCACTGAAATTCTTTCCCTCCACCTCATACACAGTAATCAAACGGCTTCATAAGACTACTTGTATGGTACAAAATTGCTACTTGTACGAGCATTTAAAGTGTTCCTCTCAATTCACTAATGTTGTTTGAGAGAATATAAAAAAAAAAAAAAAAAGAATGAATAGTGTGCATTATATCTTTTGGGGAACAAAATTCCAGTTTTAGAAAAATTACAGAATTCGTAATTTTGAGTAAAGTATTTTTGAAAATAAAATGCCTGGCTCAAAAATTCATAAAAGCGGTATTCTCACTATTTTCCACTTGATGTCAAATAACCAGACCAAAGCAAAAAGCAATATCAGAACTATAATTATCCTAGGAAAAGTCAATATAATTAAACTCAGCTTGCTTTGAAACAAAGTTACTTGTGGGAAATTACATGAAAGCTGCCAGGTTAAAGCCCAAAGATGCATTGGTATAGCTGTATTTATGTGATCAGAAATAGAGTAAAACAGTAATATTGTTTCTTTTAATTTTTTAAAATGAAATTTTTATAATGTAACTCCTGTACCAAGTGTCCCCTGCATGCTTTATTATGCCCTTAATTATTCTTACAACCCCTACCAACTGCACAACCTTAAAATTTGGAAACAATTAAGAAATTTAGTTTTTCAGGCAATGTCAAGACTGTCTCAGATATTTATCAAATATTATTTTTATTTATTATGCAGTCAGGCTTTCCACCCCTCTCTAAAATAAAGCAGAAATGGGAATCAGATCTTAACCATGTTTTTACAGATGAGGAATGGTCTGAGGCCCTTAGTTGTGTACATACCTTGTTGCACCGAGTGTACTGGACAAAGGCCAAATTGTCTAAAATTAACTCTAGTTTTTATCCAAACTGTGATCAGTGTCGATAAGCTCCAGCTACTCTTTACTAACACTTTTTGGCTTCGCACAACATTGATTTCTTTCTGGGCATGCATTTAATTTAATTTCCGAATGTTTTATTATAGATATTGAACCATGTCCCCAGTAGCATTATTTGGACTCAACCCCACAAATGTTTCCTTGTCACCCTCACAGTCAAAATACGCTCGCCTTCTGCTTGATAATAGTTCAAAGGCTTATATGACTGAACTGGAAAAGTCCTTCCCCACCCAGCTACTTTCACTGAATTCACGACCTGATGCAGCTTACATAGAAAAGATCAGATTTACAATACTTGGTAATATAGAAAGAGTTCACACTACTTGGCAACTCATTAAAAAATACATATTAAAGAAAGAGGTAAGAAAATGGCATTCATAATTGTCTTTTGTGTTTGGATGTAAGAACGTTTGACTAAATTAATTTTGATCTCTGGTAATAGATTAAGACTATTCTACAGTGTATTGTAATTTTTAAATCTCTCTGACTGAACAGCATCAATAAGAAGAGTTAAACTAAGTCTTCAGGGTCACATAAATTCATAAATCCTTCATTAATCATTCTAATGTGCTGATTTGGTGCTCAAGAAACATATCCTAACATCACAATTGAAAACCTTGATTATTTCCAGGATTCTCTGATCAATTAAAAGTTCAAAAGAACAGCATTTATTCTAAATATAAATCTTTTATAAAAATGTATAATCACTGTCACTTTTAATTAATTTAACGCACCAAATCTTTCAACAGTAGTATATTACTAGGTACTCGTTTCCAATTACATTTATTTTATTAATGAAAAACAAAGGTTCACAACAGAAACTCACCTCCCAACATGATAGCGGCCTCCGTTAGCAGACGAAGCCCCTGTCATATAGACATTACTGATAGGCCCCTGTGCCATTTCTGCACACAAAATAATCATGAAAACTAAACATTAGATCTTTACAGCCTTCATATATATGATGTGGTGACCAGCCAGTACTAACCTGTAACATAGGGCTCCAGTGCTTTGGGCACCAAGCTTCTGGCAGTCTTCAGGTCCTCAGCAGAGCACTTGCCCACCTCTAGACCACAAGCCATGCCCATGCGCTTCAACACCTCAATGTCATCATGAATCTCGAACATGCTATCGAAGTTGAAGAGGTACTCAAACCTGATAACAAATAAAGAGAAAATGGGTGTAAAGTAAGTATCTCTGATATTCCAGTCAGGTCACCAAAAGCCTAAATGGTCTGGCTTTTGATATCATACTTATCATTGGAGATGCTGCAGTCAATGACAGTTTTCTTGCTGGTGTTTACGATGATAAATGGCAAGTGAATGACCGAGTTGGTGGGTGGGGGCCTTTTTGTCTGTTGTTCTCTCTGGCGGTTCCGCTGTACAAGGTTCTTGAAGGCAATTTGCTGCAATTGAACACATCCACTTTTAAAACAAGTTCGTCAAAATGATTCTTATAAGACAAAAGAGCAGCTTCCCACCTGTAGGATGAGTTCTTGAAGTTGCGACTGTTTTTGTTTGATTCTCTCCAAACGTCTTTGCCTCTCCCCCTCTAGATTCTGGCACTCCTGAGCAGAGTTTGTGGGCAGGCCGATCCATTTGATCTCTTTTTTCTCTTTGGAGATGATGTTCATGGCCATCAGCACATTTAGTGCATCATATACACGCCGCCGAATGTTCTTCTGGTCATACACATGCTGAACATGGACAACACACAGAAAGTGAAGCAATATTTATTTAAGATATATGTGAATGAGCAACTCTTATCAGTATAAAAAGCTGCGCTTCTTCTGCACTCAACAAACAAAGTTCTGGATCAATGCCTAGCCGCAGGAAGAGGCTTACCGCATCATTAGGGGAAATATGATTATCACCAGAGCTGAACTCAGCCACAAGCTCATCAGCAACCTCGTTGTAGGTTGTGACACCCTTCCGCTGGACCTTTTCACAAACCTTCATTGAGAAATGTCTGAGGCCTTTCCCATTCTTCTCCCCTTTCTTACCCCTCTTTCTGAGGAAAGGCAGAACAAAAAACTAATTATTGCACAATATTTAACATTATGATAGATGACAGAAAAAGGATAGCTGAAAAAAAAAAAGTTCAAAAAAATAAAAAAAATTCTAGTGCCACTGTGGTACTTCCTGGAAGAAAATAAAACTGATATTCAATGCAAATTTTATTTAATGTTTTTGTTAAAATACTTAAGCCATAACAACAATAATAATAATAATAATAATAATAATAATATTTCCCTTTATAATCCCATTTCACCTACTCTGCCAATGTTCAAGACAAGAATCAGGATTATTTTCTCAAAATTAAAACTAAATGTTTAAATGGTCTTTTCTAAAAGACTTAAAACTATATTTGGATTTATTTGATTTAAAAGCTTTTTAAATGCATTAACAAAATATAAAAAAGTTTCTCAAAGGTTTAACAGTTTATTAGACAGTGGATTTTGACAAGATTTGACAAGAGTGTCCTATTTCGACATTTTATGTCATTGTGTGTTAATTTCACAATGATAATAACTATTATTATTATTACTATTATTTATTCATTCATTCTTTAAATAATTATTCTAAATAACACAATAGTTATAATTTTGTTCCATCCCTAAAATAATTTTGTATCTTATTCTTACTGTTGTCAATTAAACAACAGTAACGACAACAAAATTAATTTATACAATAAACCAAGAAAAAATGCTTTACTAAAAATTTTAAGAATAAAATTAAAATATTCTGAAAAGTTGCCAAACATTAATAAGTGTGTTTGGCAACTTTTCAGAATATTTTAATTGTACCATCAATAAATGTGCTTGTATTTTTAAACCCTTTCTGAAGACAAAGAAGAGCATTCAAAAACAGAAATGCAGCAGGTTCCACTGAATCCATTTCTGAAAAAGAAATGTCATTACATGTTATAAAGTAGTCTGTTGAAGCAAGACTCACCCCGAGGACCATGGAGATGCTTCTGATGGTTGACTCTGGGTGATAAACTGAGAGCTGGGTGTGTGTGGGCTGTTCATTAGGATTACATTGGAGCCACTGGGCCTCTGAGGTGTGCTAATGACCTGTGATAGAGACCATCAGGTTTAGGCAAACATAAAGAGCAAACGATGCTTGCTACCAAAGTATCTGTTAAAATATTATGTACTATGATGAAATCTAAATAAAGTTTCATGTTAAGGAAGGTAAACATTTATTTAAGGCCAAACGCAAGCTAGCATGTTTCTTTTTTTACGTCGGCTACATATGACACTTTTCCAATTCTCACTGACATATGGCAAGAAATTAACAGCAGCAGCTGTGAATATGCAGGTGGCTAAACAGCAAGCGTCAGTTAAAGGTGCCAACTCTTTTCTAAATTAGTTTTATTTTTTGCTATGGTAAGCCTGCTTCAATTTCCAACAATCCCTGATTCTCACCAGCAATTAAAAGCAGCATACCTCGGATATATTAAAGCAGCTGTAAACTCAAATCTGGTTCCCATCCCTGAGAAGGGTATACTGTACCTCACTCCTTCAATGATTACTGCACGTTATTTCATGTGGATTAATAAGACTGTTAACTAAACATAACCATTCTTGGAAAACAGTTTAATCCTGAACTGCTAGATCAGAATTCAAACAATTCTCTTTCTTCATTCAGGAGATGGTGTGTGTTTAGCATCATGACTTTAGCTACGTGTAAAACACTAGAGCAGAGGCTATTTTATTTCCAGTTTCCTAAGCTCTTTCCATATTGATGCCTGGCTACTCTTAGTTGTCATAAACAAACGTCACTTGCAGGGCTTAAAAATAAAAAAGGCCCTGATGGCCCATGTCCAAAGTAAGAGTTCTGTTCCAGTTGACAAAAATGTGACTTGTTCTATTTTACTAAAGGTTGAGTTTCTCTACATGATGATCAAAAAATTTAAAAAAAATCCCAATCATTATGTAAGAAGCCGTTAAAATGGATGAAAAGATAAATCAGTAATGTCTGGCTCAATGTGCCAATGATGCCAAATGAAAATCATATACTGCTATATATAAGCATATGCCTTTCAAAACCTTAAAAAGATACGATACCATTTGATATATTGACTTTTTTTTTTTTAAATAAATTGTTACCATTATTAAGCAAGGATGCATCAAATGTGACAAATACATTGATCATATTACAAAAGTTTCTATATCAAATTAATGATGTTCTTTTTGGTTCCAAAAAAAATATATAATATAATATAATATAATATATATACATAAACACATACATACACACACATACATGCATACATACATGCACATAATAACTATTTTCAACAATGAAATGTTTCTTAAGGACCAAATAAGCATATTTAAATGATTTCTGAACGATCATGTGACACTAAAGACTAAAGTACAGAATAACTTACCTTAAACTTATCTTAAAATGTAACCATTTAGAAGATGCATTTTAAATTGTAATAATATTTCATTATTCAGTCTTGGTGATCATAAAAGACTTCTTTCAAAAACATGAAAAAATAAATAAAATCTTACTGAGCCTAAACTTTCAAACAGTAGTTTTTACTGCTATTTTGCTATTATAAAACGGGCAACTCTATACAATGTCAGAACAAACACTGAATGAAAGCACTGTGGACAGACAGGAGATTAAACCTGAAAAACAAACTGAAATGGAGTGTGGTATGATAATGCTTATGTGATCTTTACATTTCAGTGTTTACGCTATCGAACCCCATTCAGAACTTACCATGTGTGGTGCGATGTTCACGTTGGAAGGGCCCAGTGTTTTTGGCAACAGCTGTTTTCCAACCGTCACTGTCTGTGGATGCACCGTTACTAAAGACAGCACACCTGCAGGGGTAGTATTCACAGAGGACATCTTAACGCAGTGCTATGTAAGGTCAAGCAGGTGTTTGGGCTTTTGTGAGGCATTACTGTAAGATCAAACATTCTTGAAGATCCTCAAAAAACTAATTCAAAAAACTGCTGATGCAGTGCACTATTATCTTCACAAACTCCTAATGTTCCTCTTACCTTTGCCAGGGCTCAAGTTCTGATCAATGAAAACCTTCAGCTCCCCATTGGCCTCAATCAGACCAGCCTGTGGAGAACAAGACGACCATAAACTCATTGACTTAAACTCTATTTTCCGTCGATTACATCTAATAGAGCAAGAGAATACTCACATCTTTGGCCATGATCCCTGGGGCTGAGGAATAGATGCTTGGTCTAGCTGAAAAACCTGAGCCAAATTTCCACAACAAAATGTCTCTGCAACAGAAATGAAACTGGTTTGGCACAAAAGCTGAGGACACTTGAAGACTGTAACCAAGGTTACTACACAAATCTTTTATTTCTTACAGAGAAAGTGACTAATGAGGAAAGTTTTCGTTAGCAAAAACCGCCAAAAGGATGCAATGATCAATGGGATTTCAAACAGGAGTATCTTGCAGTTTCAGGTGATTTTGATCTATGAACAGATTCACAGACGAATCGTTCAGACAGACATGGCTGGTCTCTATGATAGGCTCCAGATTTTGCCTTCATGCCAAACCCATTTGTGAACAAGACAGGACCAGCATTCATTTAAAATGCCAAATAAATGATCACAATAAATGATGTAATAAAAAAAAATGTGGCTGCATGTCTGAAAACGACCAAAGAAACATTATTAGGCAATGTAGGTGGGTTCAGCACATTTATATTCTTATTATAGGTTTAATTACTTCAATATTATATAGATTTTCATATCAAAATGTTATAAGATTAAATGCATACATTTTTTTAACATTAAACAAATGATGGTAATTTTACTGGATGATGACTGGTTTGGTTCCTTACGCTTACCCAATCATTACCTGGATGATGTTGCTTTTATGCAACAGTACAGTAAACTTGCAATAATCTGATATTCTGGTCATATGCTGATATTCTGCACAACAGCAGCGTTGCAAGTGTGAATGTGAAATGGACTGAGACAGGTGACAGGTAAAGTGGTCTAAAAGAGATTTGAATCCTCTTTCAAGCCTAAGGAAAGTGTGAATACACAGAGCTGGGATCTTGATCACTCAGTTCACTTAATGCACGAGTCCAAGTTTGCTTATTTTTAAATGCTGTCTAGGTAGGTAGCTCACAAGGTTTTGAGACACAGCCATAGTTGATGAAAACGAGGCCCGCCGATTTGCTTCCAGCACTCATGCAGCTTACAACACCAGACAAAGACATCGACCAATCTTTCCATCTCTTTAACATCAAAACTTCAACTCGTGCACTCAAAAACCGCATGCAATCTTCTGAAAGTCACCCATATGCAACAGTTCCTGTCGTTTTAAGAAACTTTTTTTTTTGCAAAAGCAACGGGCCCTTGAATATAAGAAATATTCATGGCCAATGTCCCAAGTTATAAAAACCACGTATACGCATAAAGAAGGACGAAAATCCGTTTTGTTGGTTTATATTTTCTGCATCAAACATAATGCACAATCGAAGCAGTGTGTACTATATTATAAAGCGTGTTAGCCCAGTTAGCTAGCTGCCTTTCAAACACGTTTTGCACCGAAACCCTGCTCTAAATGTGATCAAAACGTGCCCCTCCTGCTTAAATGCGAGCAGATCGAGTATTATGCATGTGCTCGTACCGTTTTGCGAACTGATCGTACTTAAACGGCCATCTGGAAATGAAGTGTGTAAACTTTCCTCTGAACTTACAGTCCTGAAGCCCTTTGCCTTCTTAGGTGCTGTTTTTGTTGGCATAGCCAGTTAGCAAGAGGACAGAGGAAGAGGAGGTCTGAAGCCCATCTCTCAAACAGGAAACAAAGATAAATCAAATAATATGAAAAATAAAACACATATGCAGTGAATGGCCATGCTTTCGAAACGAGCTTGCACTTGGAAGATGTTTGATTGTAAGACCAGGGCGCATTCATAAAACCCAAAATGGATGCGGATGTTATAAGCATGCACATAAAAGACGCATGGCAACTGTGAAATCCTCATGCATGGCTTCAGAAAATAATTAAAATGACTGAAATCCTTTCCAAAGAGTTTCTATAGTTCATCTTAGGAACAGTATATAGAAACTACCTATTATATTCAGCAAGAGTTGGCAGTCATAACACTATTCTGCTGGAGGGTAACAATTCATTGGCTTCGCTACAGCATGAGTTTAGACGACAAGATAGTCCTTCAAAAATGGAAAATAATAGTTCAATATTTGACATAGTTGTTTACTAACTCATCAGAAGTCATATAACAAGCAAGATGGATTTGGTTTAATGCCTGGCAGCCATTTTACATGGAAGCTAAAGCAAAGCCATCATGCAGTGATGCTTTAATAGCCTGCTAGCTGAAGTGACAGGTCCCTAAGACGACCTAAACTAGTTATTACCTAGTTAATAAACCCCTCAGGGTTAAGCACATTTAACAACGATACCCCTTTCATTTTGCAAAAGTATTTTAAAAACGCTTTAGAGCGAATATGGTAAAGCTGTTAAGCTAGCGACCAGGCGAGCTAGTAAGCTAACTTCCACTCATATCGAGGTCATATGGGCAGCTTTAACATAATCAATCTAGGATCTACATACTATGGTTTGCTACACGTCTGCTTTGGCAGCTTTTTTCGTTCAATGGCCAAATACAAGTAAAGCTCTTTGAGGATTTCCCATTGCACTCCACTGACAGAAGCACTTGACATGGGTTAGCTTGTTGGCTAACACAAGCCATTTGAGACAGACAGTTTCAATACTTCACATAAGTAATAATAAAACCGGATCGAGGGCTCAGAGACTAACTATCATAGATTACATTATGGGTAATTCTGTGCATATAAACGCTGGGGTTACTGACCGGGTTTGCAGGCAAACGCACTTATTTGATGCCAAATTATTTTATCATCTTCAAACGCAGATAAATGACAACTTCTTTATGCAATGATGAATTCTAAATACAGAAAACCTCGGTCAAAGCTGTCTGCGTGGACTCAGAGCCCCCGCTGGTCTCACTTACGGTCGGTTGCATCCGCCTTCAACTGTCTATAGCTGAATGAATAGGAGCGCACACAGTAGCAACTACTCCCTCTCTGGGTCTGTAAAACTGAGCTTGGCGGTGTCTACAACACGGGAAATCCGATTGGACAGTAATGCGCATGACGTCGGGGGAGTGTAACACGGAAGCCACGCCTATACTAAATTCTGATTGGATGGAACTCTACAGTACCAGTGGCAAAGTTTTCTCATTGGTTAATTTCAATGGAACCCACCCCACTGCGTCTGAGGGCGGAGCGTGCGTAAGGAGACATGTAAATAATAAAGAGAAACTCACTAATCAAAAGGTTTATGTCTATAAAATATCGAATAAATTTTGATAAACAGAGTCAAAGTTGATAATAATAGCTACTTTCAATATTTACAGCTTTAGTTAACCACTTAAATACACTTTCTTGCGATACATGTACATTAATACCGCTTCCCCTTCACACTGTTACATAAATGTTATCCTATTTATTTATATTGTTAGGCAAGTTCAAGTACAGATACTAAAAATTTTTACTAAATTAGAAGTCTTAGCTCTAAGCCAGAAATATTTGAGGGAAAGTAAATAAAAGTATCTACAATTAACTGAACTTCAGTATTTTAAATTTAAAGTAAACACTTTTTTTTAGCTTTTTAATAGACTTTTCTTTTTTTAGAAAAAACAGAAGAGATAAACTCAATAAATAAAAACAAATAAATTCCTGTTTAAACAAAAGGAAAGTTAAACCTGGAACATGGCTAACTGGCTTGTCAGGATAAAAAAAAAGCAAAAAAAATAAAATCATTGAGTAAATATATAACTACATAAAATTGTTTTGTTGTTTGTTGTTTTTTTGGGAAATGTAAACGTTCAAGCATTCAGTTTTTAATCTTACAAATTCTCGAAAATACAATATTTCATTATTAGAGCTATTCTAAAATGCATTTCTGGAAGATTTAGAAAGCATGAATCATCTAACTAATAAATTAAAATGTCTGTAGTTAAACTATGTCATTAGGTGGCTGTTTGGTGTCAGGCTCTGGAACTGTTTTTATCTATATTCGTGCTACCCCTACAGAACACACTGTACAGTATGTTTTATACAGATAAAGAGTAGTTCAAAAAAAGGGTGTCACCATTTCTGTGTCCCTATCATTTTCACGTCTCTGGGTGGACATTTGAAGAAGTTATCTGGGTTAAATACTGTACATCTATATGAAGATAGATTTTTCACCTTTTGGTAGATAGAACATGACTAGGTGACTAGTTATAATAATTAAACAGAAACATTATTCAGAAACAAATGTATACAGAAAAAGTGAAACAATTCAACATTTATTACCCTTTACTGAATTACACACTGAGTTCATGTGCCTGTCTGTAAACACTGCTTGTGTTTACAAATAACTGCATGTAACATAAATCAGAGAAGGACTTACTTTTGCAACACATGCTGTATTTATTTATTTATTGCAAGAGAAATACTTTGAGCAGCAGGTAACTTGAGTTTCATCATGCATGAAAGCTGTACAGACCTTTCATAGGCAGGCTATATAGATATGTGAAACATGTTTTAAAATCAGTCCATTCAGTGGTGTTCACACTAAACATTCAACACTGTTATCCACTCAAAGGTTTAGCCATACTGCACTGGTCAGCTGAACATGCTCAAAAGTAGGTCATAACCAGTGTTAGATTATGTTGGCAGAGTCTGCAGATTGTACTACTGAGAGATGACAATCAATCAGAATTCAGATCTGATTTCATTTCCCCCATGATTTCTGTTAATTTTATTTTTATATTTTTACTAAGCCCCCAAAGCTACTTTGTTTATCCACTTAGGTACACCTTACCAGTACAAGGTTGAACCATTTTTTTTGCCTTCAGAACTGCTAAAATTCTTCATAGCATAGGTTCAACAAGATGCTATTTCTCAGAGATTTTGGTCCATACGTACATGACAGCATCACACAGTTGCTGCAGATTTAGTCTGGTGATTATAGAGGCCATTTAGGTACAGTGAACTCATTGTCATGTTCAAGAAACCAGTTTGAAATTATCTGCGCTTTGTAACATGGCTTTCATAAAGAGATGGACATGGTAGGCAAAAACACTCTGTGACTTTTAAACAATGCTAAATTTGTCCAAAGTGTACCAATATTGATATTGTGCAGGATGGATTCATGCTTTCATGTTGTTTATACCAAATGCTGTGCCTACCATCTGAATGTTGACCAGGCAAGCTTTTGCTCAAACCAGACCTCTGACCTCTTGCAGTTTTTAGACTACATTGAAAGTTTGCAAATGCCTTATGTTTGGCCTATGTAGTATGATGAGATTATGGAGATAACACTTGAGGAAGAAAAAAAAAACGTTAAAATTACTTTTAATTAATTTAATTTATTATTATTTTCCATAGGGCCAGGTAGTAGGCTAATATGGCCAAAAAGTGAAATTCAGATAGCTTGTGCAAATCGATGAGTTTCAATCTATCAATTGTCACTATGTAATGCAATGCAATACAATGATGAAACTTAAGTTTTAGTTTCACAGCAGAGATCCACGTGTACCACAACTAGAAGTTATACATTTTTACAATTATTTGAAAAGAGTAGAAACCACAATTTAGAGGGGTGAAAGCATGTGGTAGAAACTAGCTTTCTAATCTGTGAGTACATATATGAATATTTCTAATCAAAAATACACAGAATCTCAAATGAATTAATGAATCCTTTGTGAACAGATACATAAATGAGCGGTCTGTCCGAATCGACTTACTAAAATTAATCAGATTTTTTCGTTATACAGTATATGAGTGAATCGTTTGAGGGGAATGAATTGATTCATACCATAGTTTGTACAAGAGAGGTTACAGAAGTTAGCCTAGTAGTTAAATGTAGTTTACTACTTTTAATTTGTTAGCACTCATCTCTGGTAGAGAGAGAGACAGTCTTTTTTCTTTTTTTCTAAATTAACAATATCAGAAAGACACATAAAAATTATACACAGTCACACCCTCAAATTCTCCGAACTACAGAACGCACGATTACGAACTACAACTCCCAATACGTAACTGTTTCCACCGCGCAGACTCGCTGGTGTTCTAGCGCATTCCCTTGATGCCTACACGCATGCGCAGTTGTACATGGGAGCATTGGGTATCAATTTGGTCAAACAGCGGGTGATAAAATGGTAGGTGACATAGAAATTAAAAATATTGCTGACGTTTTCTGCTTCTGTGCTCGACGGAGAAGCTCTGGCAAACGTAGATATTCCGCGTCTTGCACGAGTTGTTGTCTGCGCGTGTCGCACCGAGAATGATCATAATTGTGTATATGTTTTGTATGGGCAGGAAGGTCAGTTGTTGATATTTAGGGAGTTCAGCATGTACCTTTCCGCCTATCTGTTGTGGAATCATGCACTATTTTCTGCACAATGCATCTAAAGGATTATTATTATTATTATGTGCTTTAGCCAAGCATGAACGCTGTTAACCCTGATGTTCTGTTTTGGATTTTAGAGACCCTCCAAGCCTTATTTTAACACACCAAAAACGTACTTAGCAACGAACAATCAGGTTGAACGTCATGACTTTTCCAAAATGCAACAGATCTGATTATGCACAAGCTTTCAAGTCGATGTTATGATTTAATAGTTTTACATTAAAAACAAAGCATATTTCTGTTGTGTTGTCATTGAGACCCCAAGTTTAAAACCTGATTGACAAATGCAATGACATCACTGAGGTTTTTAAATGTTTACGATGATTTTACACACACAATATAGGGGTCTCTGGGACCCCAAACAACCAGGCGGTCAATGTCAGCAGATCAGGAGGGTTAAGTGACATCCATACCCAGCTATGAAATGTCAAACGTAAGTCTTTTAGCCCTGCCCTTTCAACCCAGCCCCCAATAGCAGCCTGGTTATTTTCCAGATTGTGATACTCTCTAAACATGTCTTGAGTGGGCTATCAAACTTTTTGCACATTGTGTTCTGGTTCTATGTCTTGTGATGGCCCAGTAAGAATGGTTCTTTTGAACTCATTTTAAGAACTAAAGTAAAAACAGCTTACTTTGCATCGATGGAAATAACTGTAGGGTAACCCGGTTGTTTTGCACTGGCCGCCCTTAGCTTGCCATCTCATGTTACATGCCAAGCGCAAGTGGCCCGTCACAGGTCCTCACATGCTTGGTGCTTCAGTCGAACTTGCTATAACCGGTAGAATGTCCTTTTAAATTGCCACATAGGTCTGGACGTTTGGTCAACACTTTGTTTATGGTTGTTCCAGTTGTCAGCTTTAGTCTTGTGCCTGAATGTGTGCAATTTTCTCTCTCTGTATGTTCGTTTGTGTCTCTTTCTGTTTGTACACACTGCTGAGTGTATTCCTCCGTCTGTCTGAGTTCATGTCTGAGGGCATATCTTTTGTGTCCACACAGCATAAACTGAAATCCTCCCAAAAGGACAAGGTACGGCAGTTCATGTCCTTTACTCAAGCCGGGGAGAAGACCGCCGTATACTGCCTCACTCAAAATGACTGGAAACTAGAGGTGGCCACCGACAACTACTTTCAGAACCCAGATTTGTACCACAAGGAATCCATGAAAAGCTCAGTGGACCGAAAAAAGCTGGAGCAGCTTTACAATCGATATAAAGGTGAGTTTTAATCTAATTTGGATATGCATAGGAAAAGTGCGAGAGAGTGTCACTGCATGCTAAAAAGTGCTCTTAGTCATTTGTTTTTCATAAAAAAAAAATTCTATTACTTTTAAGAAAAATTATTCAATTGTAAAACTTTTTTAGACAGAGTGGGTTACACTCTCGTGAAGGCCTTCATTTTGAAATCACACGACCAGCTGTGTCATGCAGATCCACCGAGTTACTAATAATAAAAACAAGTTTTCTTTATATAGTTCTTATGCAGCGGGTGCTTAAAGTTGGCATGAAATGGAAATGCATCCTAATTCATCCATGTATGTTTCATTTTATTAAATTTTTTTTTTAACTTTGTAATGTTTAATCAAATTTTCATAACGTTTCTAGTGAAATGACTTATATTCTCTTCTCTTTCTCAGACTTCTGACATAATTTCATTCACACAAACTCTGCCCTTATCTTATATGCACCTGTAAGCTTGCATTCACATCTTCCTCTGTCCAATCAACAACTGATTTATTACATTGCAGCTTATAAGTAAACAACAGTAAACTTAAAAAAGTAAAGGTAAAACTTAGAATAAAGACAAAGTTTGAGTGGAAAAATAAAATGTCTTAACAAGGTGTTCCTGTTAGAGCAAGACCTGCAGCTTGCATGCCACAGAGTGAGGAAAAAAAAATCACAGGACCTATACAAACAAACTTGGTGCATTCACATGCCATTATGAAGCCCAAAACCACTAGGATGAAGAAGAGCCAGCACAACCTAAACAAAAATGTACTCCTGCACCTTTAAATGCTTTAAATTCTCTTTAGAAATGTTTGCTTTACTAAGCTGACACTTAGTATTCTTGGTTTTTTGAACGTATTTTCTCCCTCAGATCCGCAGGATGAGAATAAGATTGGGATCGATGGAATTCAACAGTTCTGTGATGACCTCAATCTGGATCCGGCCAGCATCAGTGTTCTGGTTGTGGCATGGAAATTCCGTGCAGCAACCCAGTGTGAATTCAGCAAGAAAGAGTTCATTGATGGCATGACAGAGCTGGGGTGGGCTATGACATCATTTCTTCATTTAGTCATGAGCACTGTTAACAATATTTGAGTTGTGTGGTGGCTGGCAATATAATGAAAGGCGCTTTGGGAATATCACACAAAATGTCCATCTACCTGACACAATCACTGAAAAAACGGTGTCTTGAGAAATCACACCTATTTCTGTCACAGTCCTTAGCTCTGCGAACCACGGAAAAATGAGCCAATCTGAAATGCTTGATGTATCTCAAATTATTTTGCACGTTTTAGATTTGCTAAGAAAAGCTGTATAGTTCAAATTGGCAGAATGGAAGAAGTCAGGCTTGGATATCCGTCTTTGTGTTTTGTATGAATGTCCTGAAGAATCAGTGATCTGAGCAATGATGAGCCTAAACGTTGCGTTTGATCTGCAGGTGTGACAGTCCAGAGAAACTTCGAGCTCTTCTGCCCAGATTAGAACAGGATCTGAAAGACAGCGGAAAGTTCAAAGATTTCTACCAGTTCACCTTCAACTTTGCCAAGAATCCTGGACAAAAAGGTTTAGGTAAGGGCATCTTTTCTTCCTGCACTTCTATGAGTTTTCCACTCTGGTTTCTTACACTGACTGACAGTCATCTGTATTAATGGTCTTTTCCCATTTCAGATTTAGAGATGGCAGTAGCATATTGGAACCTGGTTCTGGCTGGACGTTTTAAGTTCCTAGACCTCTGGAACAGATTTTTATTGGTAAGTCATTACAGCTTTGGACCTTTGACCCTATTTAGCACTGAATACAAATTAAAATGGGTTTTCTGGCTGCTATGCAACACATTAACCACAGAGTGGAATAATTTCCTTTAGCAATTAATCTGAATTCTCTCTGGTCTGTGCCCTTATTTTGTGCAGGAGCATCATAAGCGATCAATTCCCAAAGACACATGGAACTTGCTTCTGGATTTCGGCAACATGATTGCAGATGACATGTCAAACTATGATGAAGAAGGTTAGTTTTGTGAGCTGAATTTTTAGCGATTGTTTACTCGTATAGGGTATCTTGGATTTTAATTATGTGACGTTGTGTTTTGTTTCAGGAGCATGGCCTGTTCTCATCGACGACTTTGTGGAATACGCTCGGCCAATCGTGACGGGATCAAAACGCAAAACTGTATAGTAATGCTGCCCCTGGGCGAGAACTCACGCCCTGGTCGCCTCATTGACTTTGTAGTTTTTTTAAAGACTTGTAAGCATTATAAGAGAGAACTAAGAGAAACACTTGAAACCGACAAGCTTTGCAAAAGGAAAAACAGGACGGAAAAGACGACTCAGACTTCCACACATCACACAGGAAGGACAAGAGTGCGAAACTCAAGATTTCTTATAGAGCCATCAAATGCACATGGCCAGCTATATTTGCACTGGCGACTCAATTCTAGCCTGAAACCCTTGGAGATTTTGGGTGGATAACTTCGAACCTAGTACCTCATCTCCATAGCAATCAGTGTCACTCTATAGGGCCGAGTCCTCATTGCCTACCCACTCCTCACAGTCTGAATTATGGAATAGTCTCTCCAGTTTCGTTTTAGATTATGTACCCATCTGTCTGGGTGTGTATCTCATGCAGGACTTGATGCTGATCATGTCCGCATTTTAAGCCAGACGTTTATGGGCAGCACAGCATGCGGCTCACAACACCAGCACTATTGTTACAGTTGTAAAATACTGTATCTATTGCAGCAGTATGTACAGAGAGAAATGTATTATCAGTAATGTTTTATTATATGAAATATGAGACATATGAAAGAAAGGCGTGGTCAAAACAAGATGCCTCCATACCATGTTCTTGTGTGATTTTAGGTCAAACGTGTCATCTGCCCTGTTGCGGAACTTGTAACAACACGGTTCAGTGTTACTCTTTTTGTTTTTTTTGTTTTTTTGTTTACCAGATTTATGTTAAGAAATAAATTATTGCCCTTTATGTTCTTCTCCATCTCTAACAACCCTGTTATTCTTTAACAGGATATCTATCCTTGGACAACAAGAGGCTTTGCAAGCTTTCACTATGAAACATTCTCCCATCAGTATCACAAATTCAACATGCTTCTGAATCAAAATGATCAGTACAGAATATCAATATCTCTCTTCATAAATCAGTAAAAAGCAACCCTGAAGCATGATGGTGGGGCTGCAGTTATATTTGGTTTGCACCAAACATTCAGGACTCTGAGCTTACTTTTAGTGTATTGAGACTACCATTATTTAAAAAACAGTTCAGGTTTGTCACAAGGCTTCTAGGGAAGTTCAGGCATGATGTAATGTTCCATCTTTTTCAGAAGTGGTTTCCTTCTTGTTGAAGAGTGCCAAATCTGCAGTTTTGAGAGTATTGATGTCAGCCAAAATGCTCTGCATCACGGTCAGTCCTGTAGCTGGCCTCTTGGTCACCCGTATGACATCTTCCCTCTTTTTATTTCTGTGGCTCGGTTAGGTCTGGATTGTCCCCAGTGTGTCTTTCATCCATTCTGTTCAGCTGAACTTAATGTGTATAGGAAGATTTAAAGCTTTGCCAATCATTTTACAACTTTGTGTAGCTTTTTTTTATTTATTTTTTAATCTTTAGTACTTCTGAAAGTTCAGTTTCCCGGGATGATCTTTTGTTTTAGTGAATAGAAGCAATCGAACACACTAAAAACTATTTATATCACTTAATTTAGTGTATCTGAAACAGATTTAGTATGATTATGTATGACTTTATTTTTGTGAAATATGACATTTTAGGCTTTCATCGTCATCTGCCTGATGTTGTGAATTCTAAAGAAAATATCAGGAACAACATGAGGGTGAGTAAAAGATGACAGAATTGTTTATTTTGGGTGAATTATTCCTTTAATGGCGGAAAGGCAGTTGCAGTGCAATTTTACTGTGTACCACAAGAGAGCGACAATGTGTATGTAATCCAAAGAGGCTTCACGTTTTAGAGCTTGTGTATTTATGTATTGCTGCATTTTTATTATGTGTGTTTATATGTATGTTATAATATTCGAAGTGTGTGTAAAAGAAAAAAAAAAAAGCATTTTCAATGAAATTTGGATTTTTGTTTCATTTTTCGTTGTTACTTCCAATCCATATACACATAATAAAAATAAAAAAATCGGAACTTCACAAAATCCGTGTTTCTGTACGGAGTGCCATCAATGTAACACACGGTTTATGCTAACCGCGGGCTTCAATCTACACACAGAGGAGCAGTCTTACAAAACTCATTTTCAATCTATTGCTTTTGACAAGAATGACATTTTTTTGTTTTTGACAAACAGTACAATCACCATGAATCTTGACAGGCTTCGCAAAAGAGTGAGACACTATATTGACCAGGTAAGAAGAGGCAGTATATTTAGCATTAGGACTGTAGCTTTAATTTGTACATCAGATAAGATTTTGTTGATGTTTGATATTATAAAGCTGTCTGTATGATACTATATAATCAGAATATTATAGGAAATGAGAAAGAGTCAGTACATTAAGCTCGTAACACCTGGGTGTATTTCTAAAGCTAGCCAGCTGACTTTCATGCTAACAGGTTTGAAAGCGTAATTTATATTTAAATAGCGTAATTATTGATTATTATCACATCATATTGTCTTGGACTATTTTATTTTTTAGCAGTAAATAGGTAATATAACGTCTATGAAGGCGTGTGCAGGTCATACTACACAAATGTGGCTAAATGATCTTCTACATCTTTTGATTGCTGAATAACCAAAGTTTTATCTTCATTAGTGGCAATATAAATGGATTGAAGTTTTTCTCTGTAATTATTGCATGATCTGTTTTATAGCAACAGTATCAAAGTGCTCTGTTCTGGGCTGACAAAGTATCATCCTTATCACATGGTAAGTACCTTCATCCTCCTGAACACTGTGTGGATGCTGTCAAACAGCAGTTCAAGTCTTAGATAAAATTCATATTCGGTGTTAATTAAATTACCTGACACTTAATTGCGTACTGGACTAATCACAGCCTGTTTAATCTCTTACAGAGGATCCTCAAGACATTTATTGGTTAGCACAGTGCCTTTATTTGACAGCACAGTATCACAGAGCCTCTCATGCGCTCAGATCTCGCAAACTTGACAAGGTAAGAGCCGTCGATTGATGGACTGATGAAAGTCATTTCAGTATTACCAGTCTCCGAGTTGCAGTCCTTCAAAAACATAACACGATAAATTAATTAACACTAAATCAGCGTGTTCAAGGGAGTTGATGAAGAAGTATACAGTGCTTGTTATTTATAACTTCCATTTTTGTTTTTGTTTTTCAGTTGTATGGAGCCTGTCAGTATCTAGCTGCAAGATGTCACGTGAGTGTTGACATTATATCATGGACGTTTTCTTTTACGCATCACACAAAATAAAATACTGGCATATTGCATACATAATATACATTTTACTATGTAAATAAATAA
Organism: Enteromius mattozi; assembly: GCA_032359235.1. Taxonomy (NCBI): domain Eukaryota; kingdom Metazoa; phylum Chordata; class Actinopteri; order Cypriniformes; family Cyprinidae; genus Enteromius; species Enteromius mattozi. Next base: position 14,227,128 of record JAUMHE010000056.1, on the reverse strand, counting down.
ATGCATTGGTATCTGAAAACGTCATCGGATCCAAAATATTAAATAAATGAACATACAATGGGTGGGGCGGTTGTGTAGTTTTTCGACTGACAGACTTTTTTCTGAATGATAAGGAAATAATCATTGATTGTACTGTTAAAATCTTTTTGGAATTGCAGTATGCTGCCAAAGAATATCAACAAGCTCTAGACATCCTGGACATGGAGGAAGCAGCCAGTAAAAAAATATTGGAGAAAAATGTAAAGGAGGATAATGGCTCAAGGGAAACCGTGAAGGAATGGGAAATGTCTCCTGCCTCAGTGAGCCTAACACTTTTATTTATTTTTTGTATTTTTTATGTTTTATTTTTTGGATCAAAACCACATAGTTTTTGCCTGATTTCAGAAACATATCTTGTTCATTGACTGTGTTTTATTTACTCTGTAACTGAAAGAATGAGTCCAGTTGGTCTTTAGAAATAAACTTGGTATTTGAATGGTATAATAGTTTGCCTGGGTCTTTTACTCCCTGTGGCCTTTTCTCTCAGATCAATAGTTCCATCTGTCTCCTGCGGGGGAAGATCTATGATGCCATGGACAACAGACCCCTAGCCACGTCTAGCTACAAAGAGGCCTTGAAACTGGATGTCTACTGCTTTGAAGCTTTTGACCTTTTGACGTCTCATCACATGCTGACTGCCCGAGAGGGTGAGAGAAGCTCTTCATATTTTCATTCAGTTTTTGAAACTCATGTGTTAGTACATAAAGTTACTTACAGCTTAACTAACATTATTAGTGGACCGAAAAAACCCCGATGTGTGTGTGCTAGGGGTGTAACCATTTGCGTATCGTGTAGCGTACGATACACGGTCATTTTCCAAATCGTGGTGATTATCCTTTATGCCCTTGTTAGTGGAGACTTTAGTGAGCAGTACATGTCATTATTTAGTGGTTTTGAATGCACTTGTCCAAGTGAGCAGTAATTTCCTCATTATCTTCAACATCTGTGATGAACGCAACACGATGTGCGTCAGCAGATGTCACTGTCTTTAATGTCATAAATGTCTTTTTATTGTTGCTATCATAACTGTTGCAAATAAACATACATTTTATATTTCATGTATAATTTTAAAATGTTTTTAAAATATGAAAATATTTTTATAAAAACTAATGTGTATAAAACTTTTTTTAAATGTAAAATGTGATTTTATGCTATTTATATATACAAAAACTTTGACAGCATAATTTTTTTTGGTTCTGTGTTGTTATCTGACCTGCTGCTTTACTTGTGTCATAACAGTATTTGCTTGAAAGTCACTTTGGATAAAATTTGTAAATGCTTTTGAATTCACAAAATCTTATTTTGTTGTAGAGAAAGATTTCTTGGATTCTCTGCCGTTAAGTCAACAATGTACAGAAGAGGAAGTGGAATTGTTGCGTTTTCTGTTTGAAAATAAGTTAAAGAAAGTAAGTAAACCATTTGTTTTCTGTCAAAACTTAGTAAGGTTAAATTAGGACAAAATAAGTAAAGGATTTGTGTACCAAAAGAGGGTTTGCAATGATTTACATAAGAAAAAGCTTTGATTGAACATTCACGTCATGATGTGGATCAGATGCTGTGAATTTGTTGTGTTTATTGTTCATTTTAAAAAAGGGGCAGTGCACAAATTACTTTGAGAATTTGAAGTACCTGTTTATTCAGTCAATGGTTTTGAAGTGCTCACTGAAGAGCTAATCAGCAACTCTCCTTTTCTAGTATAACAAACCTAGCGAGATGGTCGTGCCAGAAATAGTCAACGGTCTCCAGGACAACTTGGATGTTGTCGTCTCCCTCGCGGAGCGACATTATTACAACTGTGACTTTAAAATGTGCTACTCTCTTACATCAATGTAAGTCTGCAAAACCGACATTGGATTCTAATGTTTGGTGAGAGTTTGAAATGTTCTGATGTGATTTTATTTTTTTAAATTTTTTTTAGGGTTATGGTGAAAGACCCATTTCATGCAAACTGTTTACCAGTGCACATAGGAACCCTTGTTGAGCTGAGCAAAGCAAACGGTATGAGACTGATTTCAGCTTTAATTTAAATGTTGACTTTTAATGTGGAATCATAACATTTATCATCTGCTGTCTCTTTAGAGTTGTTTTACCTGTCTCATAAACTGGTGGATTTGTATCCCAGCAATCCAGTGAGTTAGACTGTCTTTCATAACACATGTTTCAGTCTTTTCAAAACACAAGTTTTATGTGATAGCTTTCTCATCATGTGTTTCTCTGCAAACCTTTTCAAGGTTTCGTGGTTCGCTGTTGGTTGTTACTACCTCATGGTTGGGCATAAAAATGAACACGCAAGGCGGTATCTGAGGTACAGCTGTATTTAATTATGTAAACCTTAAATTCTATTCAAAAGATTGTGGTCAGTGAGATTTGTCTTTTTAAATTTTTTTTTACTTTATTTAGCAAGAATGCATTAAATTGACCAGAAGTGAAAGAAAAGGCTTTTACGTTGTTGCAGATAATTCAAATAAATGCTGTTTAAACTTTCTAAAATATTAACAGCATTATCCACATTGATAATGCAACTTAATCATGATTAATTGTTTGACAGCACTAGAGAAATGTGACTTAAAAAGTATAGGCTGCTAGAAAATGCAGTTTTGTCTGCTCTTGAATAAATTTAAAAATGTTAAATATTAAAATAGAAAACAGTTAGTTGAATTGTAATAATATTTAATATGTTATGTAAGGGATAATATAGAGCTAGCAGGTTGTAATCGCTGAATAAAGCCCGACAGGCTTATCGGTTGTGTAAGACTGAAGGGCTTTATTCTGCGATAACAAACTGCAGACGTTAGCTGTATATTATCCCGCTTATTACACGGCTTCTTGCCCCAAAAGTAAATAATGAAACAATAAATAAGTAATATAATACAATAATAAAAAAATTTTAACCGGGGAGTCAGTCGAGTCATCTTCTATCCACTGCTGAAATCCACTGCTTTTGCTTTTTCCGTACATGTTGAATTTAACGTTGAAGTCCTCCATTTTAACTCGTGATTGAGCATTTTTAAGCCACAAGAATGGCGCCAAACTGTCAGCAACAGCGGAGTGATATAATTACTGACGGTCAAGATGACTCGTAGTACCCGGATGAGCCTGTGTTATTAGTTTTACCGGTTGTTATCTGGGAATAACAAACCTTGGAATGTGGCGACTGACCAATCAGAATAGAGTATTCCACGAAGCCGTGTAATAATAATGTTTTATATTTAACTAATATATAATATTAATTTAATTGCGTATTATTGTATTTCTGTTCAAGCCCTAATGAGCATAAGAAACTTGTTTCAATAACATTCAGTTGTTTTACAGAACTTGACACATAATGTTGTCTAACATTAAATTCTTAAAGAAGTCATTCATATCTTTGAAAGAAATACACAATAAGTGGAAAAAGTATTGTAATCTTTTGTCCTTTTTTAAAAAATACAAATATGTTGGGGGGAAACCACTTTTTGGTGCTTACCGTGCAGAACTCAGTTTCCCATAGAGGTCATTTTCGTGAAACGTATTTCTGTGGTAAATCTGGCTAAAGGTTTCGTAATGATAGCAGCAGATTTGTAGAGGAAACTCGTGGTTAACATCAAAATCCCCTTCTACAGTAAAGCCACCACGCTGGAGCGCACATACGGACCGGCATGGATAGCATACGGTCACTCGTTTGCTGTGGAGAGCGAACACGATCAGGCCATGGCTGCGTACTTCACTGCTGCCCAGCTCATGAAAGGGTTTGTAAACCTGCGGTGCTTGTGGCCATTAAATTCATTAGGGCAAGACAAATTTTCCCTCTAGTTTAGACCGAAAAAATTTAATAAAATATCTTTCTAACTTTCTTTTGGAGCAGATGTCACTTGCCCATGCTGTACATCGGTTTGGAGTATGGACTCACTAACAACCCCAAGTTGGCAGAGCGTTTCTTTGGCCAGGCCCTCAGCATTGCACCAGAGGACCCTTTTGTCATACATGAGGTAGCTGTGGTTGCCTTCCAAAATGGAGAGTAAGTGATTACAAAAGCGTTCTCACTATATTCAGCAGTTGTTAGTGGTTTTGTACAAGCTTTGCTGATGAACGCTTTGCTTTGTTGCAGTTATAAAACAGCCGAGAAGTTGTTTCTAGATGCTATGGATAAGATAAAGGCCATTGGAAATGAGGTAGCCATCCTGTTGCTTCTATCGTCTAGTTGTTTGTTTTGCTTGTTTTTTGTCAGAACAGATGTTAATCAGAGTATACATCATGAAGCGCTTTTATGTTCTTGGGTGCATCATTCAATTGATGAAACTACGAAAATATATGTGAAACACTGAAAAACAGATTCTTGTATTGATTGCTACTCTATCAATTGTGTCAAAATAAAAATGCTAGCATGTTCATTTTAATGGCCAGATTTCTCATTTTTGGTACATTCTAGGAATCACACCCTTGTAAAATGTTCTGTTCTTTTAATGAATCATTTCTTTTTTTTTAGGTGACAGTAGACAAATGGGAGCCACTCTTAAACAATTTGGGCCATGTCTGTCGAAAATTGAAGTAAGTTGAAAGAATCCAGATTTTTTTTTTTTTACAGTACGTTTTAGTTTTTAGTACACTTACTTTCTTTTTTCATAACCTGCGCTACCATTTAAATGTTTGGGGTTGACAGGATGAGCTGTCAGTTAATCAAGTGTGCAAAAAAGTTGAGCAGTAAGAGTAAAGACATTTATAATCTTACAAAAGATTGTTTGGAATAAATGCTGTCCTTTTTTAACCTTATATTCATCAAAGAGTTCTGAAAAAACTATTTCAGCATTTATAAGAAGAAATGATTCATGAGCACTAAATCAGCATTTTAGAATGATTTCTGATGAAGTTCTGACTGAAGTAATGGCTGCTGAAAAGTTACATTTACATGTTACATTTAATTTTTTTGAATGCAAAATATTAATTAAAATCAATATAACAAAATTTCACTATTAACTTTATATTGTGTTTTAATCAAATTAATGCTGCTTTGCTGAATGTAAGAGACGGTAAAAAACAGTACACACAAATCTTACGAAACCCAAACTTTGGAAAGGTAGTGGACATGCCTCAAATCCCAATTGAAATAGATTACATTTGGGCCATAGTGACGCACTAACCAGGAATTGTGCCTAAAAAGTGTCTTCTAAATTGATCAGGAGTGGTATTTTAATGAAGAGCATGAACTAGGCATGGTCACATGGCATCCTTTCTCTGTTGCGTGTCTTGTTTTCTCCGCTTTAGTAGAGTGCTTGTTTTGTTCTGTCACTCTAGTGTGTCATGAATTATGCAAGTTCACTCACTGAATATGAAAGGGCTCGCAATTCACACTCGAAGATCATTCCACTCATGATTCTGTAGTTATAAATGGCTCTTTAATTATTTCTTTTGTCTTTGTTTGTTTTATGGACTTAATCAATATAACAATTTGTCCACATACAGTCTGTATTCAGAATTTGTTTTGTGGATAATTTTTTGCCTTCATTTTGCTAGTTTTTGGAAAATATTTTAGAATAACAAGAATTGTAAAAAAATATATGTTAGTGCTGTCAAACAATTAATCGTAATTAATTGCATCCAAAATAAAGGTTTCTGTTTACATAATATATATGTGTACTGTGTATATTTATTATGTACATATAAATACATGCAAATTCATGTATATGTTTAAGAAAAATGTTACGCTTTTATTTTAAATATATAATTATATAATATTAATTATATAAATCTATGTAAATGTTCTCAAAATATATACTGTATGTGTGTATGTATTTATACATAATAATTATACTTATTACACGGCTTAGTGGAATACTCGATTCTGATTGGTCAGTCGCAACATTCCAAGGTTTGTTATTCCCAGATAACAATATATATATATATATATATATATATATATATATATATATATAGTTAATAGAGAGAGATTATTTTTTAAAGTTTGGAAATAGAATGTTCATTCATTATTTGGTTTTGTTTTTCTTCCAAACATTTAATAATTTATAGCCACATCTGAAAAACAACAGGCACATTGAGCATTTCACATACACAAAACTGAAACCTGAGCTTATGTAAAAGTGGATAACCAGACCCACAATAAATATGAAAAATCGATAATGTGCAGTGTTTATACTCTCAAGTCAACATTTGATTATGAGTTTCCACTACCTCTATAGCAAGCTTGTCTAGACGTTGATCTGTTGCAATAGACATAAATCAGGTCAGTGATTGCTTTCATCTTGTTTGTGTAGGAAATATGAACAGGCTCTTGAATACCACAGGCAAGCTTTGGTCCTCATCCCACAGAATGCCTCCACTTACTCAGCCATCGGTTATGTGCACAGCCTCATGGGAGATTTTGAGAGTGCCATCGACTACTTTCACACTGTGAGAAAATATAACCATTGCAATTTGTTAGTCTGTTTGTTTGTTGTTTTTTTCAATCACTGATTCACTTCAAACATTTAAACTCCCTTATTAGGCACTCGGTCTTAAACGAGATGACACATTTTCGGTAACCATGCTGGGTCACTGCATTGAGATGTATATCAGCGACTCAGATGCTTACATTGGTAAGACAACCATCCATATGCCTTGTATGCATAATCTAATTCCTATATAGCAGATTTGCGTTTTCTTTGCAACTATTAAGTTGTCTTGTTTTGCAGGAACCGATATTAAAGACAAAGTGAGAAAGACCCTCAGCACGCCTGCACTGATGAAGATGCTCAACACTTCTGCCGACGGCAATGAAAGCAGAGCTCAACCTGTAGAAGAGGTGAACGTGTGCCTGGAAACGCAGTCTTTCAACGCTGACAAACAAACCGATGCTTTCCAGCGCTTTCTCTTAGAATGCGACATGCACGAGAGCGATATGATGCTGGAGACGTCCATGTCTGACACCAGCACGTGATTGAGACCTATGAATGAGTCAAAGAGGAACTTTGAGCATGAGATGATGATAGAATGTGACGCTAAAGAGGACACAACCGAAACACACACACCCTCCCTCCATCCGCCGCCCCTGCCGTGTCCTCCGTGTTGGACCCCTGTGGATTTTTTTTTACTATGAATAAATGTAAAGAAGTGAATGCAAAAGGGTTCAATCAATAAACCCTGCATCCATATTTTTACACAGATTTGTGTATTCTTATTGGTGCTCTATTAAAACATCTGTTTTGTGGATGAGGCTGATTGAAATATGATGTTTACATAGCCAATCAGGCGGTAACATTATCATTTAGTTTAGAAAATGCTGAAATTAGTCAACCAAAGGAAGTTACTTGCAACGATTTTGGTCAGTCGTTTTATCAATAATCTCAAATCTGTGTATGAAGTTGAGAACACAAGACAATCTGTGCATTTTTTGTGCAAGTCACCAAAATCTGCCCCCAGATTTTATCTACATACATTTTGGGAAAATTGTTTTTGCAACGCTTTATAAAAAACTTGAAGTTAGTTTGTCTAACCGCATCAGTGGTGAAATACAAGAATATTATAATTAATATGATTTATGTGGAAACAGTGTACACCGTGTTTTTCAAAGAAGTCTCTTATGCTCAGCAAAGCTGTAAAAAAATACAGTAAAAATGGTAACATTGTGCAATATTATTATTTAAAATCATTTTTAAAATGTAATTTGTTAGGGACACATTAAATTTATCATAAGTGAGACCTTAATAAAAGATAATCACTTTCAAATAAATGCTATATAAATGTATCATAGTTCCAAAAAAATATGAAGCTGCATAACTGCTTTAATTCTAAAGTTTTGATGAAAGTATATGTTAATGTTACCACTGAAAGTTTTTTAAAGCCCCCCTCAAGGGGACATCTGGCACCTCCTCCCTAATTGTGCATCAGGAACGTCATGGGGTCTTTCAGATCGGCCCCTGAAGTAGAGCAGAAGTGTCTTTGTTTGGTGCCACTGAAATGTGCAGGCTGTGGCACTCTGGATGCTCCCCAGATGGAAGCTGGCTTGTGAGCAGCAGAATTGGACATGGGCTGCACACCATCCAAATCCAACATCACCTACTCGCATGTGCGTGTGAGTCGAGATCTGGACACCTGTTCCACATTTGTGCCCAGTTTAAAGAGCTCCGTATCCACGCCTGAGAGGCCTTCACCTCAGCTCTGCATTGAGACGGCCAGCGGGAAGCAAACGTTTCTCAGTGGTAAGACACATTATGGACAGTGATGCTCAGGAAATAATGGAGATAGATACAAGTAAATGCAGTAGATAAGAAATGGATTTTGGTTCCATTTATTATTAAATGATTTTAACTACTAAACACTTTTTTATATTTTAATTTAAAAATTGCTAGGAGCAGTGTACATATTGTGCATAAATGTATGTTGTATTGCAAATCACTTGCTGCTATTGACATGGGATTCTGATGTTAAGGACAGGTGTAATTATTACTGCAGCTGTTTTTAAATGGTTTTGCAGATAAATTCTAGATTTGCAAATTTGAATTGTGCAAGTAAATGGTTGGATAGATACTTTTTGCATATAAATTCGTGGGAAGATTGACAATTTTGCAGATATGTCTGTGGAAATAGAAGATAGTTGGACAGACTAACTAGGTGGATAGGCTAATACTTTAGCAGAAAGATAGATGGACAGATTACTTGCCTACTTTTATAGGCAGATGAGTTTTTCATTAAAAAGTAGGCTATTATGTGAATTTGGACCTCAAACCCAGCCTTAAGTCACATGGGTATATTGGTAGTAATAGCTAACAATACATCATATAGATCAGAATTTATGATTGTACTTATATGCCAAAAATCATTAGGATATTAAGAAAAGATTATCTTCCATGAATGTTATTTTGTAAAAACTTTTATTAGTAATATGCATAGACTTCATCTGGACAATTTAAATTTTTTTGCACTGTCAGATTCTAGATTTTTAAATAGTTGTATCTTGGCCAAATATTGTCATATTCTAACAAACCATACATCAATGCAAAGCTGCATAAATCTGATGTATAAATCTCAATTTCAAAAAATTACCCTTATGACTGATTTTCTGCAGATGATCAATAAATTTGCAAATAAATAAATTAATGGACATGTGCATGCTTTTTTTCCAGATGTATTTGCAGATAAATAAGGGAATGAAAATATATGAATATATACACTAACAGATAAGATTGCAGACAGATTGTGGTCTCCTGTTTCTTGCAGTACCTAGTCGTGACTGTTACGGTCGTTCCGTGAGTCAGCCCAGCAGCCCGAGCGTATGGAGCACAATCAGCACCGGCAGCCCGTTCGGACCGGATCCAGCGTGCGTCCAGCCGAGCTGCACCGACAGCGACTCCGAGGACGACAGCGCGGCTCCGGCCACTACACGATGACACTCATGCCCCCTCCACCTTGCTGAAATGAAGAGATTTCTTTACTCGAGTACTATATTAAAGTATATCTCTCTAGTATCTAAATCAAAAGATGAACCAAATATACAATCCCCAAATAACCACACTCTATTTATTTAACAATAATAACAAGAATAAACACTAACGTGCAAGCCTCGCGGTATTTGGGTGAATTCCCGCGAGAGTTTGCGGATTTCGGACAGCGAAGAGGGCAAAATGGAGATATGAGGTCTGAAAAGGAGCAGAGGACAGGAAGCAGGGAGAGAGGCAGCGTGGAGATCCAGTTCAGGGAGAGTCAGAGGGAGCAGGACAGCGTCGCGGTGAACCCCAAGCACAAGGAGGAGAAAAAGGAGATCTCCACGAAGGTAAGTGGCGCAGTTGTTTGGTAGGCTGGGAGAGTGTGGTGATGATGATGATGATGGAGGGAACGGGATTCAGCACCACAGACAGCGAAAACGCAGGACAGCCTGATAAACGAATACCCCGGTGGTATCAGTCGTCCAGGCGTTGAATATTTATATGCATATATAATTTTAGAAAAGAGCACAGTCAATGGAGCATGAGAAAGACATTAGAAAAGGATTATTTATATTTATATAAAGCTAGTGTATGTGTGTGTAAAGGGATAATTACGCCATTTTTTTTACTTAACCTCAAATTTATAAAGCACATAGAACATTGAAATAATGTACTATTCGTTTTTCCCATGCATTTGCAATTAGTGCGCACTGGATTTTTAATGATTAAAAATCACATGAAAGGACCATAACAGCATTCAGTTTGATTCATGGATTTTAGACTCAATAAAATTAGACTGTAATAAATTAAGTAATGTTCACATCCCCACCTCAGCATTAAATCTTCAGTTTTTATTTTGTATACTAGTTACGTCTCTTTTTTTATCTCTTGCAGGGTTTTACACACATTGTGGCATGTTGGTTTTTGTTATGGCCATTTTATTTCTAATATTTGCAACTATTATTTTGTAATTGTGCATGCTGATCTTGCTTTGATGTTGATGATATTTTTTTTTTACAGTTTTCGTTATACATGCTTTTTTATGTACATAGGTTGTCATACGCCGACTGCCACCCAGTTTATCAAAAGACCAGCTCGAAGAGCATCTGAGTCCTCTTCCATCTTTTGACTATTTCGAGTTCTTCCACGCTGATCAGAGGTATATTTGGTTTGTGTATATGAATATACCATGATCACTGTCAGCATCTTCAACCTGTGTGTGTCCTTATATATTTATTCTCATCAGCTTATACCCGCATCTCTTCTCAAGAGCATACATCAACTTCAAAAACCCAGAGGACATCATTATTTTCAGAGATCGCTTTGATGGCTATGTATTCATTGATAATAAAGGTAATTCATTTTCCAAGTTTTTTTTTGTTATAATAGTGGTAATATAAATGCTTTATATTTAGTGTAATACATAACAAGTACATAAATGGTTTAATATAATATATATATATATATATATATATATATTTTTATATTTAGGCCAAGAGTATCCAGCTGTTGTAGAATTTGCTCCATTTCAGAAGGTTTCCAAAAAAAAGTTGAAGAAGAAAGATGCTAAAGCAGGAACTATTGAAGAAGGTGTTTATTTTTTTCATTTATAATGAAATATTTTTATTTCAAGTATTTATAAAAAGTGACTTAACTAAGTAAAATATATATTGCTAAAACACTTTATTTAAAATAATCTTTCAGACCCAGAATACAGGCGATTTCTGGAAAATTACTCTTGTGATGAGGAGAAATCAATGGCAAATCCAGAAACACTCCTTGGAGAGATTGAAGCTAAAACCCGAGAACTCATAGGTACTGTTTTGGAAATCATTTAACACTTTTTTGTAGATAAATGTATGTCCAGGGCGTATATTTACAGGACAAGTGTATTACAAAGCTGGTCTTAGTTTACGTGGATGATAACATTTTTGATGTTGAGAAATGCTCTTCTACTATAGAGCTGTTCAGTTATAATATACAGTACAGGTCAGTCTGGTATGATAGTTTGTGTTTATGGGAATAGTGGTTTGAGTAAAGGGTGAGTAACAAATGAGCAAAAAATGTCTGTGGTGAACATACTTGACCTGGAACATGACAGATGTTCTCATTTTTCGTTCTACTACACTCTCAGAAATAAAGCTTTCACTTTTACCAAAAAGGTACATGATTGTAGCTAAAGTGTCCATTTTGGTACCTTAAAGGTGTATTAGTGCTAAAAGTGCACATATTTGAACCTAATAGGTACAAAAGTTTACCTCAAAAGGTACCACCCCAGTGACAGCTTTTGTACCTTTATTTCTGAGAGTGTACATAACACATAATCATTCCTCCAGTTTTGAATTTTAAGTATTGTGTGATTTCAAACACGTTGCCACAGATGTAATTGTGCTCATTTTTAAAAATACTATTCAGAAACAAGTTGCTCTTCCAGTTTTCAGGACCATAAACTAAGCTCTGTTTTCCCTCTCTGACTTCATTTGCAGCCAAAAGGACAACACCTTTGTTGGAATACATCAAAAACAAGAAATTAGAGAAACAGGTAAGAACACCATGTGACTGCATGTTATACACAATGATTTTGTACTGTATATAAATGAGTATTTTTTTATTTCTCTAGAGAATAAGAGAGGAAAAAAGAGAAGAGAGGAGAAGGAGGGAACTGGAAAAGAAGCGACAGAGGGAGGAGGAGAAGAGAAAGCGCAGAGAAGAGGAGAGACGAAAGCGAAAGGAGGCTGAAAAGCAGAAGAAGCTCTCTGAAAAGGAGATAAAGATCAAGGTATGGCTTACAAGCACTTCACATCTTGAAGATGACTGTGTCACAGACGTTCAGCTATTTTGGTCTTCATGGTGATTCATTTAATCAGCACCGGTGTTTGTCATTATTTCCCTCGTCTGCCCTGTATTTAAAGTGCCCTATTTTCACTTCTCATTTCTTCACATTGCCTATTTGCATTTAGATTTGTCTACTATATAAACCTTCAATCTCTGAACTTCATCACCTTCAGACGTACTGTTTCCTCCTGTCATTGTCAGTACTGTACTGAAAACCAGTCATTACATGAGATTTGCAATATTGGCTTCTTTAGCTTTTGAAGAAATGTGATCGAGATGATGACGTGGACTCAGACAGACTAAAAGATAAAGGAGACAGTGGAGAGACGGAGAAGAACAGATGGGAAAAGCCAGCAGGACACACTAAGTCAAAGGATTCCAAGGATAAGTAAGAACTACCTAAAACTTCCCTCTACTTGCGATTGAAGATACAGTGGGGTTTTAAAATCTGGGATTCGACATCTACCATTTAAAGTTTAAAGTTGCCACAAAATGGAAATTCAGTTTTTTTAATGCATCTTAATGATCTTATTGTGAAAGATTCATCCATGCATATATTGACTTTGTAATCAAAAATCTTCCAGGTAATTCCAGTTAAACTATAGACTTCTCTCTTAAACCCTGCCTATTTCTTACAGTCAACCACATGCTCATATTCAGATCTGCCTCCATCCAAGAAACAAAATCAATGGATTGAAACAAGTCCAAGTTAAGGATTAAAAAAAATGTAAAACTGAGTAAGTTATTTCTTAAAATATAGAATAAATGTAAATAATGCTCTGTTTCTAGGTCAATAATCAATTCAGTTTTTGTCACTGATCATGTGAACTCTTTGTACAGATGTTTTTTGTCCTCCATTAAGGCACTACTTTAGATCATTCTCAAATCAAGCTGGATGCTACTTTTGGACCCCACTGTATATACATTTATTTCTAAAGTCGTATTCAAGTGGTTGATTTTATTAAGTGGGCTCTCCGTAGTAGGAGTCAAATCGAGAGCGACAAGGAGCAGCGGGAAGGTAACGGCCGTCGCCAGAGGGACAAAGAGCATCGTGGTAGAGACGAGGAGCGCAAACGACAGAGGCATCACTACGAGTTTGACAAATTCATGCGACGCAAGGAGGAGACCAAATGGGGTAAAGGCTACTGCCAGGACAGAGCCAAGAAAGACCAACATCATGGCTATTCTTACGGCCCAGAGACCGGAGACAAACTGGGCAAGGAGGATCGAGAGGACATGGGCAGCAGGAAAGAACGGATACGCAATAAGGTAAATAAATGCTTAACAGAGTAGCAATATCTCACAGTCACAGTCCATTTGCAGCACTGGTTCTGGTATTATTTACAGTTATTGTCATCAGTCAGTCTGTCCGGTCTGTGTAGCAGATGAATCCACTAATGCATTCAATATTTACACATCTGTAGTTGATTTATACATCATTATGTCTGTGGGAAATACAATACGAATCTGCCTCCCTCCAGGGGCTTTCAATGCAGCCTACACTGATGTGTTGAGGTAGTTAGCTGTAATCTGGCTGTTGGCAATATTATTGACGGAAGACAACGTGTCTCTCAGTCTGTGTTAGTGCATCAGGAGAAAAGGACTTCCCAGTCTGAGGGGCCAGACCAGATAGGAGGGGCTCTGCCAGCAAAGGTACAGCTAGTTTTTGAGCCTTTCTACCCACGGGAGGGGATGCTACACATGTTTACTGAGAGGCCGTGCACCTTACAGTGCCAGGTGTGCTTGTTGACAGCAGAATGTTGCTAATGCTGTAATGGCACAGATGAGGAGTGGTTCCCAATAGAAGAAGCTTATGCAACTGAAAACTACGGCTCTGTTCCAAAACGTAGATGCCTGCGTGGGCAGCATTTTAAGGCATCGCATGCATCTAGTTTCAAATGTAGAGATGGTGTGGTGTGATATCCAATATTCATTAGAAATACAGTACTGTGCAAAAGTCTTAGTCCACTAGTATTTTCACCAACAAAAAATGATTGGTTATTTCTATCTTTTGCGGTAGCGTGTCAGTTGGAAATATCAGTCTATATTATTTATGTCATTAATTGTAACCTACCTGGAAATCTACCAACTTAAAGCCATTTTTTGTTGTTGAAAATGCTAGTGGCTTAAGACTTTTGCACAGTACTGTATATTGTAGAATTTATAAATGAGATGCAATGACCCATTTAAACATAAAAAATAAGGATTTTTCATCACACAAAAATATTAAATTTTTAAATTATATATATATATATATATATATATATTTTTTTTTTTTTTTAATTATATTTTCAATTCTGCTATAGGGAGTCCATTTAAGATGGAAGATGCAAGAAAAATGTAAGTTTTAAATTTAGTTTTAAAATGTATAAATTAGATTCAACATCTCATTTTAACCAGGAAAAATTTAAAGCATAGAAACATTATTTTAATTCAATTTAAGTTTATTTATATAGCGCTTTTTACAATATGAATCATTGCAATCAAAGCAGCTTTACAGGAAATTACGTTTCTACAATATGTTTATATATTGTAGAAATTTAATATAGTTAACTTATGGCAAAATTTGGCATAAGGTCTGAGGCCCTCTGAGAGGGTTGGCATCATCTCTTCTCAGGTGTTCGGTCATCTCAGATCATTTAAGGGTTGGATCCAGCCTGAAGCTTGCAAAATTCCTAGTTACCACAGGATTATTTCATAAAGTGAAGAATAAATATTTATAAATATTTGCTTTTTCAGAGAAAATAAATCTACCCTAGATTGTGGATGAGGTGAGAGAAATCTTGTGTAAATTATAGTTAGTTAAACTGAATATTTATTTTAAACCTGAAAATAAAAGTTTAAGGGCGTTAAAACATTTAAAATAAACAATCATTTAAAATCTAGGTCTATTTTAGTAAATAAAATCCAACCAATACAGTGAGAAATTTCAGTTAAACCATATTTATCAATTACATTTTTAGAGACTATATGTTTACTATATATAGTGAAAGGTGTGGACAAAAAATATTTAATCACAAATAAAAATAGTTTCCCAATACGTTTTTCATGAGGAGCACTATTTTTGCGATTGCTGCATATGTAAAGTGTTGCCTTAAAAGGCTGCTTCCTATGTAGACAGTAAATAGCATTTCACTTGGTTTTGGAACAGATCCTACGTGCATATAGAAGAATACATATAATCTTGCACATTAAAATGCTTACATGTGGGATTCTGTTTTTTACATTTAGTAAGTAGTCATTTAGCAGTCATTCTGTCCAAAGTGACTTGCACATATTTTGTGAAGCGATGATAGCAACAATAGTCCGGTTACTAGCCCTGAGCTTTAGCCATTATGTGTCACCCCCATCACCACCACCATAAATACAAACTATGTTAAATGCAAAAAGAAAAAGCATAACAGATACAATGCAGTATAATGTTTTTGTTGTGGACTAAATGGATTTTGAGGGGCTATATGCAGGTTGTCTGAAATTTCTGAAAATTGATTATATGCATGAATAGCACTTTCTTAAGTAACGTGTTATAAGAAAAATCTGTGTTTGTGGTGTGAAATATGAATGTATTGCTTTTGTTTCTTGTGTCTTACTCATTTCACGGCTCAGGACCGACCGGCAATGCAGCTGTACCAACCTGGTGCTAGAAACCGCAAGCGAATGGGCTCTGGGAACAAGACGTTTGACTTCCCGCCAATCTCTCCCGAACACGGAGGAGAACACTGCTACAAGACGGTCATTGGCACAGGCTCAGAGAAGAGTGTCGATGAGTGAAAAAAAAAAAAAGACAGGAAGAAGTTTACTTTCAGAAGCAAGGGTCATACCAGTATAGCAAGAAGTCAAGATCAACCGTGTTTTCTGTCTCCTGAGTCAATGTGTGAGTATAGTGCATTGAAATCCCCTCTTAATATTTTATACACAATGTCAGCAGTGTCATAAATCTAAAATGATTGGCTTCTGTACGTTTATCAAGAATCCACATCACTTCATTGACAACAATACCTCAGATCAGATTTGTATGCCTTTTGTAGTGCAAGAAATGGTTTCCGTTAAACAAATGAATATATATATATATATATATATATAAATATATAGATTTTACTGTAAAGAAAGCAGTATGTGTTGTGAAATCTGCATTTTAAATATATGTAATGGGGGATGGGGAATAGAGACGTATTTTTTCTTTAGGAATATAAAAACTCTACATTGAAACATTTAAGCATGCAACTCTTAATTTTACACTTTCACACTGTAATGCCTTTGAATGATGCCTCTATTTCCCTGATGTATAGACATTGTGGTTTTTCTGTATTAACAAATACATCTCACAACAGGATACAGCAAATGACAGAGCATCGTTTCACTTGCGGGCCAATAAGAACAAAATTGTTTGTTAAAATCGTTTTCTGTTAGGTCAAAGAACATGTTTTGTGATATTTCTGAACAGTGTGCATGAAGTTTCAGTCATTCAGTGGTGGGAGGCTACATGGGGTCACATGCCTTACCTTTGATTTGCACTTAAAGATCTGTTATTAAAATAACCCACAGGTTTTTAGAATTATTGTTGAGTCCCACGAAAAAAATAAACTCTGTAGAATACTTTAAAAATGTGATGCTGTATTTGATGGATTGACCATTTGTGTACAATAAAGATATATGATTATATAAAGTATTATTTGAATTTCATTATTATTTCTTATGATTTTTTTTTAACTTTAAATTTGTAACTTTTATTTTAACGTATACACTGACTGAATTTGACAATGTATGTCTATTGTTTAAAACAAATGAAATTAACAAACATAAATTAAGTTATATAAAATTACAAACTTTTATTCAGTATTTCCCCCGCAATTACAGTTTCTCTTCTGCAGCTAAATCGCAACTGAAATAATCCTTAAACAATAACTTTTTCTCAAGGCTAGATTTCTCAAGATTTATGGCTTTTACTTGCAGAACAGCTCAGCAGCTGAGGACTGCTCTTTGTGAGTCAACTCTAAACCAGAAACAGTTTGTACTGAAAAGATAGAAATTAATGTAATTTACAGTTTATCATACTACTCCTTTAGTTCCCACACTTTTAGACTGAGAAAACAAGTCATAATGTCTTCCTGTGTTTTTCGCAACATGACTTTTTACCTCTAATTTTACTTAGTCTGGTTTTTGCATACCCATCACCACTTTTTTTTTTTTTTGTTCTCAGCTCTCGGAGTATTCATGCAAGATGTGATAAACACATTCTACACTGTCACTAATAGCAGTTATCTATAATCAATCAGTGGTAAAAGCAAACAGCAGTTTCCCTTAATCCAAAATGAAAACTGATTTTCGGTTAGTGTGTCTAATTAAATGCGTGAATAGCAGATATAAAAGTTGAGCTCACAAAGCAAACAGGATGTTTCACAGGTGTGACGCTGATAAAACCCCCCAAATGAGTTTCTGCATTACAGTTTTCCTCTTTCTTTTTCTTTGGTAAAAATCTGTGAATAAAATCTTTCTTTGTATTTCTATATATTGACATGGGATTTTACAGGCCTGACCAAAGGAACGCTGAGGTTTGTATTAACGCATCTGTAAGTGCCCTGCTGAAAATATGGCGTAATTCCAAAGTAAATGATCTGTTTCATAGTTTGATTGGGTGGGACCACTTGTGCTTGGCGAAGAAAGGTGTATGTGACTTTATTTTACTGGTTTATGTGGGGTATTGCCTCCACCACATCCTACCACATCAGTTTCTCCTTAGCAGGTATTTAAAAATCCAATCCAACAAAACATTAAAAACACACACACACATCATTAATGAGAAAGAGAAACTGCAAAACAAGCATGACATTAGAGGAACTTGCTGTAAATTCAGTTTTGTTTGTGAATATCACTGAAGGGATGGATTAGTTGTTATATATTTGATGATGAAACTGTATGTAACCTTCTTAGGAATTTGATAAGTTTATGATATTTTGGAAGCATGGAATATGTTGTTACATTTCACATACATCCAAACTTACTATATTTTGTTCTAAATGAGTAGTCAGGCGGTGTACTTCCTCTCATCAAGAAGTTTCCTGCGTCTAACAGTCAAGCCAGATTAACTGCCATCATCGCACGAGGGAAGTCGCACATGCTTCTTGAGGTACGTACACAAGCCTCAAATTGATTTTTATTTCCTAAACATGTGCCGAAATAGCCTACTATATGAGCCGCTGCGATAGTCCTCATGTGGTTTTCCTTGAAATATTATTGCAAATTCGGGTTTTCGTGAGAATGTACATTTTGTACAAGTTCTCTGCTGTCAGTTAGGAAAGAGGAGTTGATACCTGAACGCTCCTGCTCTTGTCAAAGTAGAACTGTGTGATGGTTCACCGAACGGGCGATCTCACAAAATCTCAGTCCAAAATGACTCCAGGTTTGACGATTGTAAACGTTCCAGTGGTTGATACAAAGATAAGAAATGTAACATTTAAAATATAGTAACACTGATTTAAAAACAAAACAAAAAAAAAAGACTGTGTTAGACTCAAAGATTTACTGATCATACTATCAGTGTCATTTCACAACAGAGAGCTCTTTTTGTTTTGACTACTAGCAGATGAGTCATGTACACCTCATGAGTGATGAGAAAGTAGCCCACTGTGAGTTTGCAAACAAATTGTAGTCTGAGCCTGTATTATGTTTTTATCACTGTAAAACAGGAACCGATGGACTTAACTCTAAATATGAGGATTTATAGCAAAATCCAATTTACAATATGTGTGTTTATCTGGCAGTGGGTTTATATGGTGTTTTTAAACTTTTTTCAATTAATTTAATTTAGTTAAATTCCGTGCTACCTTTTACATTCTTTCTGCTTCTTGAATTTGTGTTTGATAGCTGTTTTATGATTTAAATTTCGCTGAGAAGTTTAGAAAAAGGTTCCACTGTGACAACTTAGCATATAGTTTCGTAACAGGCCCTATTAATGTGGTAATATGTGTTAATGAACTTTGGCAAAAACTGTGAGAATGTTCAAGCTTTTTGTAGCTGAGGTGGTTTGTGGTTATATGGAAACTAACTAGGCCTGTATGAAAAAATATATATATATTCAGAACTATCGAGCAAGTGTGGCAACGACCCACAGCTAGGTTGTTATCTTCACATAGGTAGAGTTTCACTGCAAAAAACATGTTACGTAAATCCGCGCTTGAAACGCCCATATAAAAATGCTTGAGAAGGACGGAACTGATGGACTTCAAGTATAACGTGAAGCTAATGTTTAGCAGAAAAATCAAATAGCCATTGAAAAAAAAGGCAATGATAATGCCTTAAAAATAAATAAATAGGTAATGAACAATGGTTTAGCTAAATGGGTAGATTACTCATTATGTTGTTCTAAAGCTGTATGACGTTATTTCTTTAACTGATAGACTGAAAGTCACCAATGTCCAATATTGTTTGGACCCCAGCATCCAGCAGTCTTCAAAATATCTTCTTTAGTCCTCTGGAGAAGAAAGACAGACATACTGTATGTGTTTTAAACAAAATGAGATGATTAAATGACAACTGGATGTAATATTTAAATATACAAATGATGCATTATTTAATCTAATGTTGTGATTTTTTTTTTCATTCTGCTGACATACAGTCAAAGGTTTTTACACAGGAGACCTAAGATATCTCTTTTTTATCACTCCATGAACACGAAAATGTCCCACTTAGTTGGCCTTAACTACTATGTACTTACTGATCCAGTGCAGTTATTGTGTACATGCATGCGCGTGGTACTTATCTATACAAATACCTGCATGTAATTGCATCCATAATTAATTTCTGTAATTATATTTATAATTATAATCCCTTACACCTTAACCAACACTTAAACCTATCCATACCACCAAACCTGTCCCTACTGTAACTTAAAAAATCACCTTATTTTTTAAAATAAATTGAGGTTGAGATTTATACATAATCTGAAAGCTGAAAAATAAGCTTTCCATTGATGGAATAAAAGGGTGCAAAAAAAAAAAAAAGCATTTAAAGTTCTTAGCAATGTATATTACTAATTTAAAAAATTATGTTTTGATATATTTATTTTAGAAAATTTACTAATAATCTTTATGGAACATGATCTTTACTTAAACATTACTTAAAAACACTTAACTGAACATAAAAAAAACACTTCATCGCTTAATTGACGTTTTTCTAATGCGAACACTCCATAAGTTACGGCATCAAAAATGATTTATGTAGTTTTAATGTAAATAATTTAGGTAAACTTCAAAGTGAAAAATATTCAGTATTTTAATGATTAAACTGAACAAGATGTAGTATGCAGCATTTGCATGTAGCGTTTCGGCGCAAGTCTGCTTTAGGTTGCACAAAATTCAAAGAATTATAATAAAGCAGAAAATAAATGACTCAAGAGCGTAGGGTTGACTTTTAGACAGAGCAGGGGACACATTTTACCCACTAACTTTAAGTGTTCAGTTTGAGTATGCAGAAAGGTGGTGTACCCATAAGTTGCCATCATGACCTCAAAAAGGGCGCACCAAGTCTATGAATATCTTTTAAAGAAACAAGGGCACTGTTTCAGAAAACATTATTTCACATAAAGCTTTGAAACTAATGCCCACCCCTACAATTTCAATCTGTGCAAGACAGCCGCATGAGAGCTGTAATGACTATCAAATCTGATGCTGGCACACGCTGTGGCATTTTAATAATTTTTCACTTCCTTTGAAAAAACACAAAAAAAGTCCCTTGCTCGAAACTCTATCCGTGTGAATCATTTCAGTCAACATCTATGAAACAGGTCTGAGACTTACGACGTACAGCCGTGATTTGTTATATGTGCCATCTTGCATTGTGTGTACCTGCTGAAGAAGCATGTTTGGAAAGCCTATAACCTGGCCTCACACTTCCTGTTCACAGTCTTGCACCCCAATCTATGTGATTGTGTGAAGCAGCATCACATTTACAGTGTTATATCTCTTTCCTGTGTGACTGCAGGGACAAGTCTTTTCAGAAAAACCTTACAATGTCAGGGGCATCTTAAAAGTAGATACTAAAAATAGTATTTTATTTTATTTTTTAAGTTAAAGGAGTAGTTCACCCAAAAATGAAAATTCTGTCATCATTTACTCACCCTCAAGTAGTTCCAAACCTGTATGAATTTCTTTGTCCTGCCGAACACAAAGGAAGATATTTTATAATTCTGTAAACAGGTATGTAGTATATAGGCTTCCATAGTATTTTTGTCCTACTATGGTAGTCAATGGTGACCCAAAACAGCCTGGTTACAAACTTTCTTCAAAATATCTTCCTTTGTGTTCATCAGAACAAAGAAATTCATACAGATTTGGAACTACTTGAGGGTAAGTAAATAATGACAGAATTTTCATTTTTGGGTGAACTATTCCTTTAAGTAAATTTATAATGAGCGACTCATATTTTATTTTTTATTTAGAATTTATAAATTAAATTGTAAGTTATAATAAATGATGTTAATATTATTAACATAAATATTAAAATATTTATATAAAATATTTAAATAAATTAAATTATAAATAAATGCTAACACTTTTCTTTGAACATTCAGTCTCAGAAATAAAAATTCTAAAAAGTTGTCACTGCAGTGGTACCCTTTCAAAACGTACTAATATGTGCAATTTAAGTACTACTATATACGTTCTAGAATCTACCATCAAGTTACTAATATGCATTGGGGGTAAAATGTACAAAATGTACCTTATCCCAGCTTTTGTACCTTTTTTCCAGCCTGGTCTCATGAAAATGCCTATAAATAGTATGCCAAAAAAACAAAAACTTGTGGTATTGATATGCAAAAATGAACTTGTTTTGTGTGCATATAGGAAACTTGTTGCCGTGCATATGATACGCAGTTTTCATGTACATACGATACACATCTACCCCACAACCCCAATCCTACCCTTTGAGAAGCATAAATACGCCAAAGTCAATTTTTGCATATCTATACCATGGGTTTTCGTTTTTTTATTTGCCGTATTATTTATACGCACATTCATGAGATTGGGTAGTATTTTCTGATAAAAGTGTAAAAACTATATCAATTATAATCTATATATCAATTATATATCATACTTTATTTTTTTAAATATGGTACATTTTCTTTTTTTAAAAGAATCTTAAACAAAGCACTTAAACAGTGTAAAAGTATAAATTTGTCAAAGTTGTAAATAAAATAGACTTTTGGAGTACTGTATCAGTCTTTTTACTTCAAATTTAAATCAATGCTGTTTATTTTTTTTTGTAATCATTTGTGAAATTTTCTAGCAGTTATTTCTAAACCCAATTTTTTTTTTTTTTTTACAACAAATAAAACTAACCAACAATGCAGATGTTTATCACAATTTGAGGTTAAAGTGGTAAAATCACAGTAGGAGGTGTAATCTCTCTGTCTCTTCAAACAGGTGGGAAAACAACCATGAACGTCTCACAAAAGGGCAGCATTAAAATGGACAATGCCACCTTGGCCATGTTTGACAACAAACTGGCCAGTGAAATTGTGTCAGCCATCTATGTCATCGTGACCCTTGCCAACCTGAGTGGTAACGGCATTTCCCTGTTTCTGTTACTCATGCGCACCTCTCCGAAAACCCCCTCCATCATCTTCATGATCAACCTCACCATCACTGACCTGATAGTGGGCACTGTGCTCCCCTTTCAGATTGCTTACCAATTGCAGGGCTACAACTGGACTTTGGGTAAGGGCATGTGCAATGTACTGACAGTGGTTTTCTTCGTTAACATGTACTGCTCCATTTTATTCATGACTGCTATCAGCGCCGACCGCTACCTGGGGATTGTGAAACCAATGCGCTTCAGAGAGATGAGGAAGAGGAAAACGTATGCAGTCGGTGCATGTATATTTATATGGCTTCTAGTCCTTGTGATTCTGTCCCCGCTGAAACTCACAGACCTGACATATAGAGTAGAAGAGCGCAATATTACCACATGTTTTGATGTGTTGAGGAAGGACATGCTCTCAAGCACTGCTCAGTGGGCGTGCTTCCTTTTTGGAATGTTCATCATCCTCTTCCTCTTTCCATTCATCATAACAGTGTATTGCTACATTAACATCATCTGCGTCCTGGTCAGACGGAGCAATAGTCAACAGAAAGGCCGTGCTGTGCAGTTGGCATGCATCGTTCTGTCTGTGTACATTTTTTGTTTTGCTCCCAATAACATGTTACTCTTGGCCCACTCAATCGCAAGGCTTTTCTACAACAAGTCTCTCTATATCTACTATAAACTCTCCCTGTCTCTCAGCTGCATTAATAGTTGCATAGATCCGTTTATTTATTATTTTGCATCAAAAGAGTTTCGTCGAAAGCTAAGGCAAATGCTGAGGTTGCAGACTCTGAGTACTGGAGAGACGCAAATGATTGAGGGTCATAGAGAAAGCTTTTTCTCTGGGCGCACAAATTGCGATGCAAATGAAGACTGTGACAATTTTTAACATTTTATTTAGGTTTTGTTTTTTTACATGACTTTTAGAGGAGGGGGAAATGTCATAATCAAGGAAAATGTCATGATTCAGATTGGCAGCGGCCACATGAGCGCTGTTAAATGAGTCAGAGCACAAGTGCTAACCGCTAGGCCACAGCTTTGAAACAATTGTTTATAACAAAATATCTGTAAATGCAAAACTCATAGACAGGACAACTTCCTATATTTTGTTTTCTTGTTATTGTTTGGTAGCATTTAGCTTTTGTTCTATTTTGATTTCCTGGCTGAGCAGCTGAGGAAAAGGGCGCTGCTCACAGGCATTCAGCCCGCGTGATGTTATGTGCTTTTTTTTGGTATCAGAAAACCAAGTTCCTACTTACTGAAACTTTGACATATTTGTTTTGTACACTGATGTGTGGTTAGACTTAGCAGCATCTTCAATAAGTTCTGATTTGACTGAAGTACAAAGACTTAATGTGGCAGCTATTTTAGATGTATTGCTAACCTGTGAATAATTTTTTATACTGTAAAAAATATGCAGTTATTGTTTGTTTAAAACTCATTTTCATTTCTTTGAACCAAACTGTTTGAATATTTATTTTACTTAAGCTGTGTATAATGTGCCTTTATTTTTTCATTCTAATTCATTTTTTGTTTGTTGTATTATTTTTCTGTTATGGGCATTTATTTTGTTATGTAAAATGTAATAAATACATCTGAAGAAATTGATTTTGTGTTGTCATTCTTGGAGCAAATAGTACATATGGCCTAATCAGCAAAATAAATGTTACAACCAGCTATTTTTTATTTAAATCTTTTGTTAGGCTAATTGTTCTGAGAACCTAAACCACAGACATGTCACAGCGAGGTCAAGATTTTCTTTCAGTTCCTTTGAAACTGAGAACTATGGCATGTCAAGAGAGGCACTGTGCAAACTACATGTACTGAACAAATGGAATTTAAAAAAAAAACGATCAGTGACCTCAGTGGAAATAAAATAGCTTCCAGGAAATTGATATAAGTGGTCTCAGACCAATGTGAGATACATAACCGAATGCTGAAGAAAATGCCCAGTGCAATGCACAAAAAGGAAATAAAGCCGTTTGCAAATGCCACTTCAAAGTGCACTACGACAGGTGATGTTATGGTTCAAGTGAGAGTTCTGTTACAGATGCATTCATCTGTAGTGAAATGATTTGCAGAGGGGGGTATATTTGAAGTTGTCTAGACAGAAGCACACTCACAAAGTATACACACACACACACACATACACAAGTACTGTATGTCGGTAAATGTAAAAAAAACCATGTAAATAATCTGGATTAAGATTACTCAAAATATAAAAATAAACATTTTTCTCAAACTCATAGATGTAGGCGAAGATGAAGATGAGCTGAGGAGATGAGAAGCTTCCAAATGCAAGACGAACTTAAAAACAAAACATTTATTACAATAGTTTTAAAGGTTTCTTATAAACCTTCTCATTAGGCTACTGGTTTATGTATATTTTTATGGAATTCCCCATTGACTCAACATCTTTGTTAATATGATACAGCTAACCACTAAAATTACACCAACTCTTTTAATATTTCTAAGTAAGATGACCATGTTCCCCTTTTCCCATGCAGGGATTTTCTAAATCACCTATACGCTTTTGCTTTGTTTTTATACCCCACTCTCCTCTACATAAACATAATCATAATCTAATGAGACATTTTGCAATGCATGCCAATACAGTTTTTTTTTTTAAACTTAGTTCTGTGTAAATTTTAAATAAATTAGCAGTATATCTAATGTAACACTCCATGTAATGTCATTTCCTACACTCCATTTACTTTTATCCTTTTTTTTATTAATTCAAGGAAAGAATACAGAGTTGGCATTTAAAAGATGTTTGTACATAATCAACAAAATATCAACAACATACATTATGTCAACTGAAAACAAAGAGCCAAAAACATAAGAACCTGAAAGTAAGACATTTAATCAGCAATTAGGCTATAGTATACAAATTAGTTTTTGCAAAAAAGTTCTACTTGCTTGCTTATTTTCTGTCAATGAAATGGTGTTTCAATGAAATTGTAAAATTCTTTCAAAAAACAAGAAAATGCGGTAAGTTTACAGAGAAAATAAATTTATGACAAAACAATCATTGTTTTTAGTAGAGTCATATTCATAATGTCCTAAAACAATTCCTTCGAAAGTATAAGATACGTCTCGAATAAATGAAACCTCACTCCATTTACACGTGGTAACGCAGATTCGCAGAAGTATTGTGACGTTGTTAGAGCAGCACAGGTAACTGCGCATGCGCGTGATAGACTCCGCCTCTTCAGGGTCTCTGCCTGTCAGTGAGTGCGCTGCGTTTAGGGAAACCAAAAGAGTTCAGTGGAGCAAGGCTTTCCAGGTAAATGCTTAAAAAGAATAAAGGTACATTAATATTTACCTATTTGATATGTGTGTATTCTGCTACTCCTGAATATTTTAGTGTCAACACATGAATACATGAATATGGCTTTTCGGTACGCTAAGTTCTTGCATGAATACACTGTTGTATAACTAGACTAAATACAATTCCAATGCAGCCTCATTGTCCTTAGTCTTAGATATTAATATACTGATCTTTCTGGTTGAGCATATGCAGTTATTTTGCTTTATAAGCCCTGTACTTCAACTCCATCTCTAGGTATTAAACGTTTTTGTTTTTTTTGGCATAGGCTAATTTTGACAACCCCTATTTTTTCCCAGGATAGACCTCTGGAAGTGACAGAAAGGAGAGGAACAACATGCTGTTAAATCCAGTAATATCCAAGTTGAGTGGAAAGCTTGTTGTCCTGGCAAGCTCATCTCCACGACGTCTGGAGATTTTATCTAATGCTGTACGTCTTTTTGGTTATTTGTATTAGGTTTTTACATGGAAAATGAACTAATCAGTGCTTTCTCTTTCCTTCTTCTGCATTGATGAGGCAGGGTTTACGATTCGAAGTGGTTCCTTCTTGGTTTAAAGAAACATTGGACAAATCCTTGTTCAAGAACCCATGTGACTATGCAGTGGAGACAGCCAAACAGAAGGCTTTAGAAGTGGCTCACCGAATGCCATTTGTAAGTTGTATATTTCTGTATGTGAGAAAGCAGATTTTAGTTTCTCAACATTTACAATGTCCCCTTTATTCTGCATATATGCTGGATTCAGAAACACTTGAAAAGTCCGGATATTGTAATTGGAGCAGACACTGTTGTGGTAAGTAGCTGTATAGTATAATAGTCAACATATTCTGTCCTGGAAACTACCTTGTTAAATTTGTCCTTTCTTTTCATCCTCAGACAGTTGATGGCTTGATCTTGGAGAAGCCTACAGATAAACAAGATGCTTACCGTATGCTGTCTAGGTGCAGTTTTGTTTTTTGTTGTCTTAAGTGAGGTGTTTATTGCACTGATTCAGAAACTGAAATATATTGAAATTATTGTATTTCAGGTTGAGTGGCAAGGTACATAGCGTCTTCACGGGTGTAGCTATTGTTCTCTGCCATGACAAGAGTGGTATGTGAAGGTTTAATGCATTTCTTTTTAAAATAGATTCATCATTTTAAAGATAAATCTTTGTTCTTTGCAGGTTTCGATACAGACTACAAAGTGGTTGATTTTTATGAAGAGACAAAAGTTAAATTTGCAGAATTATCTGAGGAGATGCTCTGGGAGTACATCAACAGTGGAGAGCCCATGTAAGTTTATGTGTATTGGTTTTCATATGTTAAATGCATTGAAGGTTGCGATCACATTTGCTGAGCATGTTCAGTAAGTTTGAACTTGTTGAACCTGTGGAATTTGGACCTTTATAGAGTGGGTGATTTTTCTGTTTGCTTTGACGTGTTGAAAATGATGAGGGAAAACTCAACAAAGTACATTTTTGAGCAAGGGAGTCCACTTTGAGTAAATAAATCCATTTTCTGTACTCTGTGCAAATTCTTATCAATGATGAGACTAAGAGATTTATATGTGCTTGACAGGGACAAGGCTGGTGGTTATGGGATCCAGGCTTTGGGTGGCATGTTGGTGGAGTATGTGAAAGGAGACTTTCTTAATGTGGTAGGCTTCCCTCTTAACCACTTCTGCAAGCAGCTGGGATTGATTTTTAACAGCCAACCTGATAGTCCAGCCCATAAAGTCAAAAGGGAATCGGATGAGTCTTGGACTCTGGTTAACAGCCTTTCTGAAGGTGCTGCAAATGGGGAGGTTAAGCTATTGGAAAACGGTAAAGATGACAGTCAGTCATCAATGCAAGAACAGAATGTGATTGGGCCGGAGTGCAGCAGACAGGACGTCCCCCACAGTATCATTAGCTTACTGGATGGATTCAAAGCTTCAAAGGTAGACATGATTCTTTATTTTTTTTGAAGAAATTTTCCTTGTGTTCATCAAAATTAAAAGAATATAGGTTTAGACCAAGACATGATGAGTTAATAATGACAAAATATTCACTTTTGTGTGAGCTATACCTTTAAAGGGGTAGTTCACCCAAAAATTAAAAAATGATGTTTATCTGCTTACCCCAAGGGCATCCAAGATGTACAGTATCTCACAAAAGTGAGTACACCCATCACATTTCAGCAACAATTTTCGTATTTCTCCTCAAGGGACAATACGGCATAAATGAAACTGGGATATATATTAGAGTAGTCAATGTGCAGCTTGTATAGAAGTACAAATTTACTTAGCATATAGCCATTATTGTCCAAACAACTGGCAACAAAAATAAGGACACCCTAAGTGAACATGTCAAAATTGTGTCCAAAATGTCAATATGTTTTTGGGACACCATTGTTATTTAGCACTACCTTAATCCTCCTGGGCATGGCATTCAGCAGAGCTGCACAGGTTGTTGTTAGCATCCTCCTTCACTCCTCCTTAATGACATCATAAGGCTGCTGGATGTTAGACACATGTTCCACCTTCCGTTTGAGGATGCCCCACATGTGCTCAATAGGGTTCACGTCTGGAGACATATTTAGCCACTCCATCACCCTTACCTTCAGCATCACCATTACATCCTGGCAGTGTGTTTGGGGTCGTTATTATGTTGGAAACCTGCCATTTGGCCCAGTTTCTGAAGGGAGGGCACCATGTTCTCTTTCAGAATGTCACAGTACATGTTAGAATCTGTGTTTTTCAGGTTCAAAAGGGACCTCACTCTGTGACGACAGCCATGCAGACCTACTTTTTTCAGTGTTATGCGTATGGTCTGAGCACTGACAAACTGATGTTCCACTTCTGCAACCTCTAAAGCAATGCTGGCAGCACTCATGCGTCTGTTTTTTAAGTCATCTTCTGCACTTGATGCACAGCAGGAGGACCTAATGTCTTTGATCGACCTTTGCGAGGCAAAGGAAAACCTCTATACGACACTGGCCATTGTACTGTGACTCAGTTTCAGAGTGCTACCAAATTTCTTATAGCCTAGGCCATCTTTGTGGAGAGCAACAGTTCTAATTCTCTAATCTTCTTTTTTGTTTTTTGCCATGAGGTGCCATGTTAAACATTATGAAGGATTGTTCTCAAAGCACCAAATTTTAACTGCTCTAATACAAAATGGTACAAATTTGTAAGGTCCTGTCAAACAGAAAAATACATAAACATGATAAATAGGACATGGCTTTGCATGGTTTAACAAAGTATAATTGTTATCACTTTTGTAGCCAGATTTTTGACAATGAAGGCCATATGTTGAGTTATATTTCAGATACATTGATGTGCAACGACACTAAACTATTTTTTACCTCTTATACATCTTTGTTTGTGTCCTACTGAAAATACAATGTCACCTACATCTTGGATGCCCAGGGGATAAGCAAATAAACATCAAATTATCATTCTTGGGAGGAACTATCCCTTCAATATTTGAACTTAATTTAGCTATTATGCCCTTAGTGCATTCATTTACACTCTAACCATTAAAATACAAAAGGTTTGCATGATTGAGCAATGGGGAAATGTGTGGTAACTGTTCTGCAATGCATTTGTTTGTCAGACTCTATTTACAGCATCCAAACTGAAGGCGTTTGATGTATTGAACAGCTCTAACAGTCTGACATTAGAAGAGGTAGCTGGCCAAATCAACGCCTCTGTTTTAGGCACTGAGAGGCTTTTGGAAGCTGCTGTCTCTTTAGGGCTTCTAGAACGTGTCAAACAGCAAAATACCAGTGGTAAGATTTACGTACTGGGATTTCACACAGAAATCACATGTGGTTTTCCTAAATGCGAGTTCTGAAACCTCTAAGCTCATTGTTCATTTATAACTTACAAGCACTTTCTCTGTTCATTAAAACAAGGCACTCGCATGCATTTCCTCCTACTGATTGTTTATTACATGTTCTCGTCATGTCTGGAGGTGGACTGTAAATGTATCATTGTTTATTGTCTGTTGCAGTGTATAGAAATACAGACCAGGCGAGACGCTTCCTGGTATCAGACAGCCCAGAGTCATTGCATGGGTACATTCTCCACTGCAATGACATGGTGTGGCCTCTCTTCAGCCATCTAGAGAACGCTGTCAGGGAGGGCACCAGCCAACATGAGCGAGCATTTGGGAAAAAGAATGAGGATATGTTTCAGGTATATGCATCTGCTTATATCATGCATTTTCAAAAGCTATTGACATTTTAGTATTAAGTAGAACTGCTTTGTTGTTTTCTAGGATGCCTACTACAGTAAAGATGAAGTTAAGATACGATTCATGGATGCAATGCATAGCATTGCAAGGGTGACTGGAAAAGATGTGGCAACAGCGTTTGATCTTTCTTCCTATAAAACAGCGTGTGACATTGGAGGTATATGATTTTTACCTCAAAAATAGAGAGAGATGGTAAAATTAAGGCTATCAATTGGTTAATTTTTAAGTAATGAAATTCATGATATACTGATTAATCAAATGCAGTCTATAACTTTTTTTAATGTAGCCTTAAATGCCTCTTTAAAATGGCTGATTTCATTTAAAGCAGTGTTTTGAGCATTTAACTCTCCAAAAGCGACACCTAGTGGCAAAGAATGAATTGCATTTTCATTCTGACCAATGCGAAAATCAAGTTTTCTCAGATCTTTGCCAGCAACAAGTGGGCGGGCAATATGCTAATATTTCATTTTGAAGTCAACATGAAAGGCTTGGGACTCTAAAATGACTCATTTCAATGATTTAGACTCTTTCTTTTAAGAGACAATAACTTCATACATGGTACATTTTCAGATTAAAAACTTTGCGGGATGTTTTCATTGACGTAGAGCTGTTACACTGCATGAAAGGTCATTTTCAAAAATCCGTAACAGGGGCACTTTAATATATCAAGTCAATTCAAAGTAAAATATATTTCAAAATCACTCAAATAAAATATTAAAAAAGTAATGAAAATAAATGTAATTAATTAAATGTATTAAAGAAAAAAAAAACGATGAAAGAACATATTCTCTCAGGTGTTTTTCTAATGTTCAGGATTATTCAACATTCCTCACTCTGTGACAGATCAAAACATTGCGTGTCTGACTTCCCATTTAGACGTGAGCGAGTGACCGCGACAACGCACAGATAAGATTTGCAGAAACCACCGTCCCACTGCTGTCTTGCATAATTTGAGATTTCACTAGAGCATAGTGCATGCATATTTTATTTTGAAAGATCTTGTTCTCAAAAGCTGCTTATCTGAAAAAGAGTTACATGCTTGTTATGCAAATTAGAAACGCTTCTAATTACTAGTTCTCTCAAAGGCTTTTCATGCCAAGGACATCTGTATTTATTGCATGCTATCTATTCTCTTTACCTGCTTTGACCTAAATTTAAAAATAGAATTTATTTCCTCACCTACAAAAAAAGTTAGCAACTTTAAAGGTACTTAAAGCGTTTCATTTCTGTGAAACTAGAGTAACTAAATGGAATCATAAAAAATCTTCAGCCTTCTTTCTTTGTCTGAATCCTTAAAAAACAATTGTTTCATAGTTTATGCAAAAATATTAAGCAGCACAACTTTATAACATTGATAATATAAAGAAATGTATCTTGAGCAGAAAAATCAGAATATTGGACTGACTTTTGAAAGACCATGTGACACTGAAGACTGGAGTAATGGTTGCTGAAAGCTTTGAATTGCATTTAAATTGCATTTTGAAATGTATTGAAATAGAATATGGTTATTTTTAATAAAAATAACTGACCACAGTATTACTGTTTTTACTGTATTTTTGATCAAATACTGTATATCCAGCTTTGGTGAGCATAAGAAACATCAGAAAATTTCCACACTGAATACCATAATGTAGTCTGGAGATATAAATTATATATATTATATGATATGAGAATTTAAGAAAGCATTCTGTTCTCACACAGGTTGCACTGGTGCCATGGCATACGAGTTTACAAAAGCCCATCCTGGACTGTCAGTTATTGTATTCGACTTGCCACAAGTCATTGAGATGAGACGCCACTTTCAGCCGAAAGAAACTGATGACAGAGTATCATTTGTTGCAGGTCAGTGAAGACTTTATATGAACATTTTTATAACGACGAATTTTAGTCTATTTGTTTTTATACTGTATATAATGTGAAAAAAGGCCTCATGAAATTCTTGACTGTTTTTTTTTCTCACTCTTTGCTCAATTTTGTTTTCATTTTATTTGCACGGTAGGAGATTTCTTTAAAGATGACCTGCCTAAAGCAGACCTGTATATTCTTGCACGAATCCTCCATGATTGGTCTGATGAGAAACTGCATATACTATTGAGTAAACTGTCCAAAATGTGCACACCAGGTAAGGATTATTAAATTCTTAATGTGTACGCCTGACTCTGAAGTATCAAACATTTTGATGCCAAGGACTGTCTAATATAGTGATCACTTTGCAAATGGCCCATTAGCGCCCCCTGGAGGGTTTCTTCATCCCAATTTGTGAACTCGTGGTCTTATTGTTTCCTGCAGTATGAACTCTATCTTAACATTACCAGTTAAGTATTCTTAACTGTGAACAACTGAAGGTCATAAAAATGACTATTTTAATTTTTAAGCAAAATCAAGGTCAAGGGTTTAAATGTTTGGTTTATGAATGTATTGCTACCAAACAGGTTGTGGGATTCTGGTGTCTGAGATCTTCCTGGATGAAGAAAGGAAAAGGCCGAGCCGAGCCCTGTTGCAAGCCCTCAGTATGACAGAAGGAAAACAGAGGAGCACCACCGAATACAGTGACTTACTGGAGAAACATGGCTTCACTACCAAACACATCAAGCACACGGACAACCTGCTGGATGCCATGCTATTTGTGAAAGAAGACCCAAATGACAAAAGAGCATTACTAGGCTGTTCTTCAGCATCCATTGAGACAGCAGAACTTGAGTGATAATGACTACAGCATGTTGGAAACACTACAGCTGACTTATTCTAGTTCAGTGTTTTAGCTGCGTTTAAATATTACAAATGTTTCTGACCTAAAAGCTCAAAATAAGTATTTGTACGTGATTGTTATTAATTACATTAGTAGCTTTTAACTGTGAATGTTTTATATTGAATTAAATATGGTTTTGAATCAAAACACATTCTTGTCTTTAGCTATTTTTTTAGAGGGAGCAACGGGGTTTGTAGTCAAACAGGGAATGGATTCAAGAGATATATAATACATATGAGGTTTGAAGTCAAAAATCCAATTAGACAGACGCATAATTACTATTACTTCTGCGCTAATTTTCTATTTTCTCTTTTAGATTGGAATAATGTGATACATATTACTGAATATTAACGTAAATTATGCAACAGACAATTAATTATAACGTTATTAATCAATTAATAGATACAGCATGTCGTGAAAATGTTGTGTAGCTATGTTGTACACGGCGTTTCTTTACACGAACCTGGAGCTAGTATCGCGAGAAACCCCGAGATTTTGCGCAGTGTGTCCTTCGCAGCATCCCCATCACTTTCCGCTCTACCTCCTGCTTCTGCCAGCACGTTCAGTAGCCTATATCGTGTTCATAATACTCTAAACCTAAGTATTATCGTCATGGCTGATGCTGCACTTTCTTTCGCTAAAGACTTCTTAGCCGGTGGGGTCGCAGCGGCTATTTCCAAAACTGCAGTCGCGCCGATCGAGAGAGTCAAACTGCTGCTGCAGGTGAGAATCATCATCTCGACTTCTTTTGACGTACTCTGCCGTGATGCATGCTAATTGTTAAACCCCTTTCTGTCGTATCTAAGAATAAGATGAATTATTTTGTGGCTATAAAGATTCGAGCTGACTTTGTCCTTCAGAGGCCATGTTGGAGTTGTCTGTCTGCAACATCCGCTTCCTTGGAGGACCTCGACATTAAAACCATTTGAATACCTATTTTCTGTTCTGACATTGTTTCACCTGGATCTTTATTAATAGATTTTTAGTAACCCAAATGTGCCGTATTTTAAGGCCAAACTGGATTTCCAGCAGCTGGATGGGTGGCACATCTTGCCCCCTGCAGTCTGGTCTCATGTTACAGGCCCAGACTTTATGCATTAGGGCTTGTTCTGCAGGATAATCAGAAGAAAATAATGTGAGAATTAAATGCTACCATTCAAATGTTTGGATTTTTTTAAAAATGTTTTTGAAAGAAGTCCCTTAGGCTCACCAATGCTGCATTTATTTGATTTAAAAAACAGTCAAAACAGTAATATTTTATATGATTATAATTAAAAGCACCTGATTTATATTTTAATGTATTTAATTTAGTCCTGTGATAGCAAGGCAGAATTTAAGCAGTCATTACCAGTCTTGAGTGTTACGTGATTCTTCAGAAATCATAATATGCTGATTTGCTGCATATTATTCATATTATTATTAATGTTAAAAACAGTTTTTGCTTAATATTTCTGAGGAAAGTGTGATACGGTAGGCTACTGTTCAAAAGCAGATTTAACTGATAAAAAATAATATTAAAAGCATTTATAATGTTAAGAAAACAATGTTTTTCTTTTAGATTTCCCATTAATGAGACAAATGTATTATGGTTTTCATAAAAATATTAAGCAGTGCAGCTTTTTTGAGCATTGATAATAATAATAAATGCTTCTTGAGAAGCAAATCAGCAAATTAGAATGATATCTGAAGGATCATGTGACACTGAAAAAGGAGGTAATGGCTGATCAAAATACAGCTTTAGCATCATCACAGAAATATAAAATCAAATGACATAGAAATCAATCCAGACATCATGTATCTCACAATATTGTGTGTTTTACTTTATAGGTACAACATGCCAGCAAGCAGATCAGTGCAGACAAACAGTACAAAGGTATTATCGACTGTGTTGTGAGGATTCCTAAGGAGCAAGGCTTTGCTTCGTTTTGGCGTGGCAATCTAGCCAACGTCATTCGCTATTTCCCTACACAAGCCCTCAACTTTGCTTTCAAGGACAAGTACAAACAGATATTCTTGGGTGGTGTTGATAAGCACACGCAGTTCTGGCGATACTTCGCTGGCAACTTGGCCTCTGGAGGAGCTGCAGGAGCCACTTCCCTCTGCTTCGTCTACCCCCTGGATTTCGCTCGTACCCGCTTGGCTGCAGATGTCGGCAAAGCTGGCAGCGGCAGAGAGTTCAATGGGCTGGCTGACTGCCTGGCCAAAATCTCTAGATCAGACGGGTTGCGGGGTCTGTATCAGGGCTTCAATGTGTCTGTCCAGGGCATCATTATTTACAGGGCCGCCTACTTCGGAATCTATGACACTGCTAAAGGTAATAGGTTTGTGCTTCAGATGATGTGATTTTCAGGGTTGTGCGCTATTCAGGATTGATGTGAGACTGCCTTTTAAATTCCGGTGTATTTCTTGAATTTTGAAATCATTTGAATAGAGGAAGAAAACAAATTGCTGAATTCAGTTGAAATGTTTTGAAGTAGAATCTAAATAAAATAATAATAGCTTTTAGTAGAAAAGCAAATAGATACTTTTGAATCTTAGATTGAAAAGCCTTGTTTGAAGCTGGGTGCTGATGTAGTATTTATTCATAATTTGATTTAATAATTTGTAAAATAAATTCTAAAACAAAATTAATTAAAAATAAAAATAACATAAAAACAACAAACTTTAAATCTTGGCTGGACAAAGTTAAATTTATATTAACATTTTTTGGCTTGACAGTCTTGTTTGAAAATGTTACTATTGTTTATATATTAATAGTTCATATATTATTATAATATCACAATTTTTTTGAAACTTTATATTTAAATTTTTTGTTTGTTTTAATAATTGTGTGCTTTTGTCATTTTTAATTAGCTTTGTATTTATATATCTGTTTAGATTTAATTTATTTCTATTTGAGTTTTAATACTTTTAGAACTTTAACTTCAGCCAGTTTTCCACAAGCTTCAGTTTTTTTTTTTTTTCAGCTTTATTACAGTGAATGAAAACCATTTGTAAGAGATTTAGTTAACAATAACAGCACTGTTTTTAACATTTGGGAAAAAACTTTTTATAGATTTATAGATCTTATGGATAGAAATGCTTGAATTTCACCTGTAAAAAATATTTTTTAGTTTATATGTCATCATATTTTTTGGGGACCAGGGTGAAAGATCACTTCTTTTCCCAGAATACATTCCCAGCGTTTTCTTTGAATTACAACTTAGTATTTAGAAGTTAATCTTTGTCATTCTAATTTAATTCACACAGCCAGTTCTTCAATTCTTCAAATATATAAGAAGCATGCATGCATAATTGTGTGTGGTGCTGTGCAGGCATGCTTCCCGACCCTAAGAACACCCACATTGTGGTCAGCTGGATGATTGCACAAACTGTGACAGCAGTGGCTGGCGTGGTGTCATATCCATTTGACACTGTGCGGCGTCGCATGATGATGCAGTCCGGGCGCAAAGGAGGTATACAACAGACACACTCAAACCTATACACTGTTCTCCATCAAGTGTGCATTCGTTTCTACTCAGGCCTTTGTCTTTTGTTTTCCCAGCGGATATTATGTACACTGGAACCCTTGACTGCTGGAGAAAGATCGCTCGTGATGAGGGTGGAAAAGCTTTCTTCAAAGGGGCTCTGTCTAACGTACTCAGAGGAATGGGAGGCGCTTTTGTGCTCGTGCTTTATGATGAATTCAAGAAGTATGTTTAAAAAACATGTGCTAAATGATAGTAGAATAGCTTTTACCACACATCTTTGTCAAACTTTAACCAAACCCTCTTC
This sequence comes from Enteromius mattozi, assembly GCA_032359235.1. Taxonomy (NCBI): domain Eukaryota; kingdom Metazoa; phylum Chordata; class Actinopteri; order Cypriniformes; family Cyprinidae; genus Enteromius; species Enteromius mattozi. The sequence continues at coordinate 14,190,209 of JAUMHE010000056.1, read as the reverse complement.
ACTCCGCACAGATGTGGTCTTTGTAAAATTGTGTTAGATGCCAAAAGCGATTAATTTTCATTGATTTTGTTTGTTGCTATATTTTTTATGTTTAGGAAATGCTCTGTCCTTTAATGATAAGTAACCAATATTTTATTAAAAGAAAGCAGTCAGAGAAATATTACAGATAAAATTCTAAAATTGGTAATATAAGGGAAAAGTGTTGTATATTTATGCTCACAATTATGAAAAGTATATATATATATATATATATATATATATATATATATAAATATGAGTTTATTGATTTTATCTATAATATTGCTTCATGAATCTGAGCCATAGCCATCAATACCATGCAATACCACAATACCTCCTCAAGATGGCATGACACGACGGCATTTTGTCCTGCATTCGTTGAGAACCATGTTCTTGTAGTCGTTCAGCTCAGTTTTTCACTTCTTCTAGCCAAGGTCTGTGGTAACAAGGGTATACAGTATCACTCTCAAGAAAAAAAGTGAAGTTCAGACACACAGAATAACGTTCCACTCTTTAAACGTTTTCTCAAGTTGGGCCTGAAAAACCAACTGGGAGCTGGTGTCCGATGGAATCATAGACGTATTAAATATGACGCTTTAATTCACACCAGATTTGCCCGCTTTGTGTCTCAGCAGTGAAAGAGAGCCTAGGAAAGTGTTCCAGCAGAGAATGTGTGGAGCCAGAGACATGGCTTTTACAGTCAGACCTTATGTGACACAAAAAGTGTATTTCCATGATTTCTCTTTTTGGAAGTATTTTCCATCTTGGATAATGAGGGGAGTCATATTTTCATGGTCATTTTCTTGTCAGTCTCAGTGTTTGGTTGCGTCAGGCTGATCTTGATGAAGTAGATCCCGCTTTTAGAAGTAGAAATGTGAGGGCAAGTAAGGAAGGGCATTGTGAGTTCAGTAATGACACTGAAACGTTATACCATTTTTAGCATGTATAGCTATTGTAATCTTATTCCACACTATATGGAGAGAGAGGCTGTAAGACTACTTGCAGTAATGTTTGAACACCATATTTGCAAATTCAATAAAAGTGGATAGCCTACCCTATATGCTTTCATGTTTTTCATTTTTAATTATTTATGGATTGTGGCAATTAAGAAAGTTTATTTTTAATCACTTAAAAAAAAAAATTATCAATACACTGTGCTCTCAAGTGCTTGATTCTTATTGGTTGATTTGCGATATTCTCCATCAATCAATCAATCATGGAAAGCCTGCTTATTAATGTAACCATATTGCCCTCCTTAATTGATGCCTTTTTTTTTATTTTTGATCATTTTAATGCAAACAGTGTTTAGCCAAAATTTATTTGTATTGGAATTTTCATATTTCACCCTAATATCTTTTCATGAAAGCATTTTCTGCCAGATAGGGTGAATTCAGGTGTGGGCCATTGAGGTTTGATTGTTCTGTGCTCAATGATTTAAATCTTTCAGAGCTTATGGTACCTAATTAAAGAAATACTACTTGTCTAAATGATAAAAAAGGTTTTGGTGATGCAATATGAAACCGGTGGGTGTGGCCATACATCAAAGGAGGACTGTGTCATGGTGAAAGGTGCATTTAAACCCCTTCAGCATAAGACATTTCTAAATGATAAAGTTGCTCACTAAATTAAAAAAATATTATTGGGACAACTTTTTGTTTCCACAAATTTAATGGAATAAAATGCAAAGAACAAAATTTGTTAGTTTGTTAGTTTAACATATTGTAGAGTTAAATTTATCAATATTCTGAATTATAAATATATTGTGATGTTCAGATTTAATCAAATTTAATGTCGAACTACTGAATTCCCATGAGGATTTACACATATTTCTTTTACTCATAACCTGTGGGTTATATATTTTTTAATTTGTTAAATATGTTGTAAAATATCTTTGACAGACAATACATGCTAATAAATAATGTGTTTTATTGCGATGCAGAATATGTTTTGATAAAAAAGTGATGGATCACTTTAAAGAAAAGAAATTTGTCTGGAGTGATCTCAAAATGTTTATTGGTGTAGCCCATATCTTGCAAATAACACGTCATATAAAGTGTATTCAAACTTGAATATTATTGCTGGACCTTAATGTTAACAAAAGTAAAATAAATAAATAATAATAATAATAATAAAAAAAAAATCTAGGTACCTAAATTACACTTTACCTGAATTCACCCTATAAAAAGTTTTAAGGACAAAAATGTCACTGTTGAAACCCATAAAAGCGCGTGCCAATTAAAATTCTACATTTTGTTAACATGCCTTTATTCTGTTGGCAAGGCTTAATTTTTTTTTTAATGTGCATTTTTTTATTTCCTACGTAAATGTGTTTAACTTTTCAAACCGACGTAGGCCTACAATTACAATTCACGCCATTTTCGACTTAGAAGCACAAGGCACTCGCGCTCTTTTGTCTTAAAATACAAACTGAATGGCTTTGTCTTATGTCTCAGTATGGTGCTGTTTTAAGTCTCATTAAAGTTATTAATTGTAGTGAAGATGTCCTCGTAAACATTACCTTTATAAACTTTTATCCTGTTGCTTGTAGCTGACTATTTTCTTCAGCAGAAGCTTACATGAAACAGGTAAGAGTGTAAATTAATTCAAAGAAATTAATATTTCATGTCTGTTTGTTTAGTGTGTGACCTTGTAATAAGCGAGATAAGTCAGCCTGAAATTACAGCTAATTGTACATTATTCTCATACATTACACTTTATTAAGCTACCTAAAAATATTGCTATCCTACGTTTCTAGCAGTACTAACAGTACAACCTTCACTGAAGCTTCATATTTTGTTTTGTAATAAGCATCCATACATGGCAATAACGGCTGAGCAAAAACAGAAAAACTATTGTCTTCCCCAGCTAGAGCATTTCAAAGCCTCTGTAATCAAGCTGATCTACAATCTTAAGCACAGCTGGACACAGTCTCTCTATTATGTCTCTGATTTTGTTTACTAGTATCAACATGCAGACAGACTTTGCAAGTCTTTATAATGAAAACCATGCAAGTCAATCAACTAGCAGAGATCAAAGGCCAATGTAATTTACCAAAATGGCCATAATACAAAGCAATCTTCTGTAATGTGAACTGCCTCGTCCGACTCCAAGCATACTGTACATGTCAGATAAATATTAAGTAATTTTCTTCAAATGCAGCCTTGACAGGGGTTTGGAATTGCCAGCCTGCAAGTAATTATAATACTAGTGTTAAGTGCTTTGATATTAAAATGACTGGTTTAAAACCATTAACTTTCTTCAGATAACAGGAAATGTACAATTGTTTCCACATGTTGATACTTTGGAAAACTATGTGTTCATTGACAACATGTGACATGACATTAAAACATTATCTGTTATCCTTGTATGAATAAGAGAATTCTTATATAGTTTCAGTGGAATTTGGTGAAAATCCAAATGCTTGCACTTTAGTTTTAATACTACACAATTAAAAATTAGGCTATGCTTGCACTTTTATATTTCTGGCCTGATTTTGCAACTAAGCAGACATAAGTCCACTTGATGGCACTGTTGAAATAAAAATGAAACAGTAATGGTTGTGAGAAGTAAGATGAACTGTTAGAAGAAAGAGGTTGAGAATCAAAACAAACATGAACTTTCACCATAATCTCACAATCAAAAAGCATGCAATTCCTTCTCTTTATATTTGTTTTGTGCGTTTCTGTTTTTTTTAAAAAATCTTTTCTAAAAGAAATTCCACAGTTTTGAGAAATCCTAAAGCCATTTTGACTTAACTTGCGAGTTACCTACTATGCCTTTGACGAATAGCACAGCTAAAGCACAGTTATACGTAATGCCGTGAATGTGTTCTGTGATATTAAATGTGACTGCACTGAGATATCTGCTAGATCCAAGGTTTGTTGTGGTCAGAATCCCATGTGCTCTGGCAGGAGCCTCAGTCAGTCAATCTATGAGCACATACTCATTGAGGTGTGGACTGTGAGAAGTGAAATATTTCATGACAGGGCTTTCATCCAGACCTCTGATGACTCTTTGTTGTTATTTCTGAGTTGTCCCAGTGGACCACTCTTACCTTGCAGTCTGCTGGCTGCATCTCATAAACACACACATACATACACTCACTGCTCACTTCAGATGTCTTACATGCCATGTTCTCTGTCATGTCACGCACCTTTATACTCTTTCATTCTGTTTGAAAAAAAAAAAAAAAAAACCCTCACAAACAACAGCAACATGTATCTGAAGATGTTATGTCCTTAATTGCATGGTTTTTTAAAAGACACATTTTCTTATTAGTTAATTAAGGAATATTTGACTTCTAGACAGTAATTTATTACATATTATGTTTATTATTATTTATTTTATTTTTTTTTCCACACATTTTAATATAATAGTTAGGTCATCTATTTTATCTTGTATTTATTTATTATTGCTGTGTCATTAATTTTATGTTATTTTTAAATTATGGATTTTTTTTTAACTTCTAGACTAAATAATCAGTAATTTATTAAATATTATATTTATTTAAAAAAAAACACATTTTTGAATAATAGTGAGGTCCTTTATTGTATTTTTATATTAAATTATTTTTTTCTTGAATTTATTGTCTTTTAATATTGTAACCCAGAAACTGTGAAATAATAAAATAAATCAAATGAAACAAAATAAAAAAGAACTAAACACTCAAAGCAAATAATAAAGTATTCCTGTAAAAAAGATGAGAGAAAAAAAAAACATCCACTTATTATGATTATTATTTACAAGAACTATGCAGAAAGTTGTTTGAATCAGGCTGATAATGCTCAGTTTTGCCTCAAAGGAACTAGTGGGTAGTGTGGTTAGCTTACAATAAACATGTTTTTGCTCAGACGCTTTTGTTGTGTACACTGCAAAATGTCAGTGATGACCAAACCTGATAATTGACTAAAAGTAGGTTTGTGTGCCCATGGGTGCCCATGGCTGGTGCTATTTTGTCCATGACCAACTACAACATGATCTAAAGTCAATGGCACAATATTGTTTTGTTATTTAAAGAGTGTGTTAGTAACATGCAGTTCCACAACGTGCATACACTCTGCTTATTACACACACAGGGACTCAGCAACACACAAACATGCCAGATATTACAATGCAAAAGATTATTATTGTGTATTATTGTCAGGAGGCTTTGCTGGAATCTTGCTTTAAACAGATCTGTTTCCTCTCTGGAGAAACGTTTAGTTTTTGCTCTTGCAAATTCTGCCATGGTGCAAGCGCAACTGGCTTTTAAAGGGAATGGGAGATGCGTCTTGGGCTTCTGAATATCCACAGAATTCTGCAGGTTTGCTAATGCAGAATGTATTGTAAATCTCAAGCTGCTGTTAGTTCTGTTTAAAGCAACAGTAGATCAGAGAGCGTGACATCTCTTGTAGCGCACTGTTGACATTGACCCTTTAGTTGACCTTTACCCTGCCCTTGACAAACCGCCATTGATCATCACTCGCAGTCATGTTGACTTTCAAAAGCTGTTTGTTTGATTGTATGTAAGTCAAGTCAAAGCAAACAAAACAACTGTCGCTTTTCTTTTCCACCGTTTGTTGCAGTGGCTTATTGGCCCTGATGTGTTCCAGTGCCTCTGTTCAAGACCAGTGTTTGACGACGGTCACACATCACAGAGCTCCACTTTTGAAGCGTAAATAGGTGACCCTCCACCTCAGTCCCACGTCTCCCTCTTCTTCTCTCTAGCAACAATAACAATCAATTCTTCAACATCAGAAGGTTCTGAAGAACAACTTATAAATCATATGCATCCCCTGCTGGTCTCTTGGCGGCCAAGTTGACTTTACTGAAGTGTTTCTTTGATCCTGCACTGCTTTGATTCACTTTTCTCTCACCCTTTTAGCTAAACATATCATTGGAATTTCGCTCTTTGTTCCTGACAGGTCTCGTCTTAGCTCGGTTTCTCTGCAGACACGCAGCCCTTCCCAGAGGGGGAGAACTGCTCCGCAGCCCAGACGGAATCGAGTGCTGCTCAAAGATTTATCCTCATCTTTTGAATCGACGCTCTCTTTTCCCCTTCACTCCCTACCTTGACATCTCCGTCCTCTCTGTGGCACAATTGAAATGACAAGGTTGGTGTGGCCAGTGTCATTCAATGTTTCGTAAATGCTGAGCACTAGTCTCATTAATCTCTATTACAAGTAGAGATCTTGAAAGGGGGATGCAGAACATCTCTAAAACTATGGTCCTGTATATATTCATGGTCTGTTAAGACAGTATTTGTGATCTCAGAGACTTCAAGAATATATACATGTTTAATATGTAATGAAAGTTTCACATTAACTTCTTAGCTTACTTTTTTATATGTTCTCTTGACTTGTTAAAAAAACATTAGATAGGGTTGCACATGTAGGGATGAACTTCTCAGAAATGTGGATTTTATGTACATTTTTCAACATATATATATATTTAATATATATATATATATATATATTTATATATATATTTTTTTTCCCTCAAATTTACCCAGTAAAAAAATTATAGAAAAATACAATAACAGACGATTTAAATAAATTAACAAACAAATAAAATTCAGTGGACTCTTTGAACTTTAGTGAACTTTTGGTCACACTTTATATTAGGTGGCCTTTACTACAATGCACTTGCTGTGTTTTGTATTGTAAAACACTTTTGCTGATATAGAGGTGGGATAGAGGTAAGGTTAGGGACAGGTTTGGTGTTTTTTAGGGGAGGGTTAAGGTGTAAGGGATGGGTCAACAACTGTAAATGTAAGTACAGACAATAATTACAGATGTAATAACATATAGGTCTTTTAAAACATATAAGTATAATGTAAATACATGTATGTAGACAATAAGTGCATCATTCCAAATTATTTATTTAAATGTAAGTACACAGTAGTTAAAGCCACAAGTGGGACCAAACTTTCTATATTTTATATATTTGGAGACCCCAGGTGTTTTGTATATGGTACTAACCTTAGACGCATTTCCATTTTTTTTTTTAGCAAATTACGACATTACATAATTCAAAAGAACTTGTGATCATAATTAGGTAACTGCTTTTGGGAAACTCCCTCATTCTTAAATGTTAAGTATGTTTTTGAGATTTTAATACAATGTTTAAACTAGTGCTGTCAATCGATTAAAAAAAATGACTAATGACTAAAAAAAAAAACTAATTAATTGCATATTTTTCTGAAATTAATCGTGATTAATTCCAACTAACAGTAACCTTTTTAACTATACTTTTATGTTGCAATAATTTCACATTCAAACATTAAATTATTAATTACAGAATTACTCTGGAATTGTTTTCCCCCCTAGTAGCTAGTTAATCATTGAATAGCCATTCAACATTACAAAGCTATCTCATAAAACCATTAAACCAAACAATCTTCACATAAAACC
>JAUMHE010000056.1:14166755-14182700 GCA_032359235.1 Enteromius mattozi | reverse complement strand
ACGTTCTGCGACTGAACAAATGCACTTCTTGTCAAGAGAAAAAGTGACAGAAGCAGCAGTTGTGAGTGGGGTGACCAATCCTAGCCACGCACCTGCGTTAATTGCGTTAAATATTTTTAACGCATCAATCTGAAAAAATGAATCGCATGCGTTAACGCGCTAATTTTGACACCACTTGTTTAAACAGAACCTGCAGACTACTACTAGACTATAATTATTTTTTTGTTAAAAGGATGGCAAATAATTTGATGAACAAACAAGATGATTAAATGTGTACTGGATAGATTTTGTCTTCCAGACAAGATAAGAAGTAAATAACTCACCAACTCACTTCCTCTTTTGCCTTTGAAATATATACTCAGTGTGCAAAAACATGATCATTATCTATTACAAAACAACAGCTCCAGGCAAATATATGTGACTGTTCACACGTAACTCTTTAAAATTTTTTCTAACATTTGTGCAGTTCACGATAAAGAAAAAGTCTTTACTGCATGCATTTTATTATTAAGTCTTCTGTGGTTGGAAGATAAAGATGATTGTCAAGCTGCTTGTAAGGTTTTATTAATGAGACAAGTGATGTGACTCGTATAACTTTTTAAACTTACAGTATTTAACATGACCAAAATGTAGAACAGCTGTGTGGAGTTGAAAAATGCTGATGTTTTAGAGAATTATTTTTATTATAAACATGGATACTGAAATATATTTGTACAAAGCATAATTTTGTATCATTTATGGCACAGAGAAAACCAAAACACTGCAAAACGGCAGATCGTATCCACACAGTAATATTACAAATAAAAATATAATTACGCCTTGGGACGTAACATCCCCATCACCAAATTTACAACTTATGGACTGTAAATACTGTTCAGTGTTTGGTTATCTTGTTGATCTTTTTTCTCTTCCTCCCTCTATCTGTGGTTGGTTCTACATCTGCTCTTAAACTCTGAACATGTTTGTGGTTAGACTTTCTGATAATCTGTTCTTAACTTAGTAAAAACAAAGCATTAGTAAATTTTATATTGTAGGAAAATGCCAAATAATCATAAATTATCAAATCAAATTTGAGAGATACAACTGTAGGGGGAAAGATCCAGCATATAAAAGATAAAATTGATTAAAGATGTTGACCACAACATTGACACATATTAATCAATGTATAACATTTTAAAACACCCTGATAAAGTAAAAGACTGACAAATTGACACCAATAAATTTGACACCAAGTTATTTCAGTAAATAACTCTTTACTTATGAATAGCCAGATTAAAACTGATTGTTAATTGTATGGGAATTGGTGATTAAATTCATATATTTGTAATGTTACATTATAAATTCTTTAGTATATTGTAGTACATAGTGTATATTGGTTTTAACTATCATCCAATACTAGAAGTGAAGCCCTGGGTTCTTTTTAACATCAGCAAATTTTTCTGTTTAGAAAGAGCAAGCATTAAAGTCATCTTCTATAGCATCAAAGAACATAAAGTTTCCCACAACTTGGTAAAATCACCAACAATAACTTCTACCAAGAATCTACTGGAGCCCCAAGAAATGAATGTGAAATGAATGAGAAAGAATTTAAAGCAAAACCACTGATGTGACAGAGTTCATATCAAAGCCCTCCCTCATACTACACTGAACCACTCTAAGACTGAATAAGAAATGAGGTTGAGAGGATGGAAAGGAAATGAGTGGAGGAACAGAAGATTTGGTGATTCAGGTGCTATAAATTGTGTCACCTTTTCCTCTGTGCTCTAGAGACTGAGACCTCTTCATTGACAAGTAACTGAGAGAGGAGCTTATCATGAACAGCTGGAGTGTGGATCACCTGGTAGTCCTTGCCTTGCTCTTGGCTTCAGAGTCTAGCGCTGAGAATATTAATAGTGAGTATTTTTTTTTATCTTTAATACTTTAGCTCCTAAGTGACAGAACAAATATTCAGTATTTATTGTTTAATGCAATTTTTTTTAAAAAAAGCTGATTACTCATTCATGTGACATCTATCTATATATCTATCAATCAGTCAATCTATCTGTCTATATATATATATATATATATATGTGTGTGTGTGTGTGTGTGTGTGTGTCAAGAACAAGAAAATGATGTTGCTGAAGAGCATGAGAAAGGACTTTAACATAAAAAGTCCCCTTGAAGCAATATAATTAGACTCACCACAAACACGTGTTTTCCCAATGTAAAGGTAATAGGTTACATTTTTAGGAATGGAGCTTATGACCAGCACATTCTTGTCGGTATACATTCAGACAAACATCTGATGATGATGATAAACTTACCGATAAGTAGCGGTGCATCATGGTGCATGAGCTGTCTGGAGAGCCACATCAAAAGGCTTAAGGAGGGGGTGGTGTTCATATGAGCTGGTATATCCTGTATACCCGAAAAAAAGATTCACATCAGAACACATTCATTAAGTAAAACCCCACATTTTCGCAATAATGTTTTTCATTCAGTCAATTTCATACTGTAAACACTCACAGATTACTCACACTGTAATCTCAAACAAAATCTGTGAATTTTCTCAACGTTCATTGTCTGCTATGATTATTTAAAATATTTTAAACATTTTCTGCTGTGAACATACTATAATGATTAGGCCTATAACAATGACAACATGACTGTATATATTCTTGTTAATTATGCTACTCAGCAAATAATATTGATTTGAGATCAAATTTTGCAATTCTTTCTGCTATGAAAATATGGTTCCTTAAGGCCTGTTCACACAAAGCACGATGAATATAAAGATAACAATAATGATAACTATATTTGCAGTCACACCAGTAAACGATATCGTCTGTTTATTATAAGCTCAAGAAATATACTAAAAATAGATAGAATGTCTATGTACTAACTGAAAATACACTGTAAATGTAATTATTTCATGGTTTCATCAAGTACCAATTTAGTGGACTACAAGTTAAGTTGTAAAATATATGCAGTATAATATATTATATAGTTGGAGGTAAATAATAGTTTAGCAGTATTATGCTGATGTTGCGGCTGGTCAAGCAAATATATGTGCTTGTTTCTGTATGATATAACTGTAGATCTATTAAAATACTGATATTCTGGTCTACAACTCCTCACCGAACTTCCCTCTGCCCTGCGTCTTGGTCTCTCATTGGCTGCAGGTCATCGCCATCAAATCATTTCACACAGCTTGATTGTGAATTGCCGACAGCTCTAGATATTTAGCATGGCAAATATTTTGTGGGCACCTGCAATGTGTCTGCGATACCTTCAGATCGCATCTTTGACAATTTACACTGTATGATTGTCACTCTTATGAACAAGCACCGATTTGCCTCCAATTTTGGCCATTTGTCTGTGATTTCTCAAAACTTGTCAGTGAGGGAATAATCAGGCTAAAACCATGCAGTGTGAAAAGCTGAGAAGCAATAAGCTATTTTAGGATTATGTTTCTAAATGACTGAACCTAGTAGACAGAGCCATGTAGACAGAGAAGAGAAGTGGTCCAAGAACCGAGCCCTGAGGCACCCCAGTAGTTACATGCTGTGACTTGGATACCTCATGTTATCTGTTATTTAGCATTGCTAATTAATTATTGGGAAATGGACTGCTGAATGCCAAGACAGGCAGGAATTTTCACTTTCTGTTGAATTTTGTATAGACCTACAGTACTCATAATTATTCTGCTCTTTCCAAGGTGGGATATCAGATATTGACCCGGACCAGATTGTTTTTAGTATTAGTAATTCACCCCATGGTATTACTGTAACATGGAGGACCCCTCAAAAAATATCCCCTTATTGTTATGAGGCTGAAGTGCAGTACAAGAACCAGTGTATCAAAGAATGGAAGGTACATAACACTCACACACACTTACACATTTAAGCTGCAGAAAGGCTCACTTTTAGCACAAACCTGAGAAAACCAAACTTGTATTTGCTTGAAAAGTGCTCATGAATCTGATGCAAAATGACACATGCTATTCAAAGCAATGCAAAATTGGAAAATCTTACAGCCTGCATGTATTTGCTTATATGCAGCGAGGTCCGATTATTCAAGTGAGACAACAACAGGAGGTGCAGAATTTGAACCTGTCCACTCTCAGCATGAAAAAAAATTACGATTTCAGAATAAGAATGAAGCTGTGGTGTATAAACAAGGACTGGAGCAAGTGGACAAAAGTGCAAAGTTGGAGAAACAATGAAGGTACCTTTGTCTTTGAAATGCCATGTGTTCAGATTCAGGACCAGGGCCTGGTTTTATAAATAAGCATAAATTGCCCATCAGCCATAGCAATATGTATGGTTAAAGATATTTATCATCTCTTTCCTAGTACTGAACTCTGAGCAATTTGTACTGAACTCTGGAGTTTTTGTGGTTCTTCTCATGTTAATTTGTTTCTATATGAATCACTTTTGTGGTTGTATTCTTCAGGTTTGATTTGGATAAGTCAAATGAAATATAAACAGAAGTAAATGATTACATATATTCTTTTGTGTGTGTCTAAAAAGCTTCACAAATAAACTAAACATTTTGTTCACAGGTGCTTGTGTTGTAGAAGCATCCTCCTACATATGGGTTTACATTTTGATAATTGTGCTGCCACTAACCACATTTCTTGTTGTCTGTCTGTTGACTCAACAGGGGTGAGTATTAACTAGCACTTCAGCTATTATAATATCCTTGAAACAGTTTTTCATCAAACGTCTTAACGCTTTGACATTCTTTGATCTTGAAGAGTTGGAAGACTGATCTTTCCTAAAATTCCAGATCCCAAACACTTCAAAAATAAAATCACGGACACTGAACAGTTTCAAGTAAGGCCAGCGGCATCCATAATATTAAATGCATTTATTTGACAGTATACACCTAAATATCTTTTTAGGTTTAATTTTACAATAGAAATAAAACACAATCACAAATCAGTTGTGAATTCTGTCATTGTTCTGTGCTTAAAAATGTGAAGCTGCAAATACAAGTTGCTACATTTGATATTTAAACATATATCCTTGTGGTAGTTGTAGTGCTTCTTTCAAAATTAATTTATGTTGTAGAACAAAACATTACAGTTTCTCAGAGCCTGTTTTTTAACATGTACAACAAAACACTAATAGCTATATAAAAGTAAGTGATAAAAAGAAAGTAATAACCTGAGTGGCTAATATCTTTTCCCCAGTATTTCAAAATTTAAAAAAACATGTACAAATTGAATGAGACCAGAACACTAGTAAAGCTGTTTGGCTACATTTTAAAGCTGTAATGTCAACTGGGCTTAAAACATGATCTTATACAATAAAAGAGCACAGTTTAAGGCATTTACATTACATATTGTTTATTAAAGGGGTAGTTCAATCAAAATTGGAAATTCTGTTGTAATTACACATCCTCATGTCCAAAACCATAAGATCTTCATTCATCTTTGGAACACAAATTAAGATGTTTTTGATGAAATCTGAGAGCTTTCTGACCCTGTGTCATCAGTGGTTCAACATTAACGTTATGTAGCTATGAGAATACTTTCTGTGTGCAAAGAAAAATATCTTCAAATTTGTTTCAAAGATTAATGAAGGTCTTAAAGGTTTGAGGGCGAGGAAATAATAACAACTCATGGCAAATATGCTTTCTGGATTGGCCCAGTGGAACCTTTCAAATGTACTAAAAGTTCATAATTGTGCTTTGGATTATTAAAATATTTCACACACTAAAAAATGTTTTGAAAACTTTCTTTTTTTACAGATATATAGATTGTGGTCGTGATTGATTATCTCTAAAGAAAGTTTTTTTTTTGTCATTTCCTTTCTTAGGGGTGGGGGAACCTTACACAGTGGAATGAGGAGTGCTCAACAACAGATATTGAGATTATTGACAAGAACGAAAGAGAAGAGCAACATCAAACTTTGGTAATACAGCCCGTGTACCCCAGCCCAGAGCAACATGACAGCACATACCGCATCTACTCCTGTGAAACACCTGGTGAAATCACAGAACTACAGTACTCTCGAAGTGTGTTGGGATATATTGCACTTTAAGACCACAGTGCGGGGCTGAAATCATATCCATGAGCCAATTTAAGGCTTTTAAGATTGATTATTTGATTGGTGTAACACATGGGGTAAAACCTTTTCTGCTTGCTAGTGTCTCAGGTTTGTGATTATCACGGTTTAGATGGTTAGCATGGCTCTGTTAGCCCCTGCCGGTAGATCCTGTAACGACACCATCTGGATACAAAAAGCATCTTTCTCTATTAACGGCCATTCAAAATTAGCCACCTATTCTGATGCAACTAAAGTCTTTTAAGTAACATATTTTCAGGGCTACGGTGTAAGCCAAACAAATGTCTATGAGATGAATGGGAATGCTAACTGATATATTTCTATAGGCATTATCGATCTCATTGGTTACTCCTAAAGTCTGTGATCAGGATTGTGGTTAAAACAAAAAAACATAATTTGAGCACATCAGTTTGTAACAAGCAATGCGAGTGCAGTACAATAATTGGACAATGGAGGGCACTCTGACTATCCTGAAGTGTTAAAGAAGAGTTGAACCATATCAAAGCCAACAAGGAACACACTCTTCACAGCATCACAGCCCTCTCTTAAGGGAGGATGTACGTTAATTTGAAGACTGATTTAAAAGATTAATGTGAAACTGCATAATAGATGTGGAGTTTCAGTGTGACGGCGTAACAAAGCCAGGGCAGCAGCCACACACTCCGATCTGTTGTGATTGATGAACTGGAATGGGGGTGAAGAAAAATATGAGGAAAAAATCATTAAGAGACAGAAGCAAAAATCAATGCCACACAGGTGAATACATGAATGTAAAAATGTACAGTTTCAGTGGTACCTGTTGCAGCTTAGAAGAACTGACCAGGCAATTTTTTTGTAAGGTAATAGCATTGGCTTTAAGAGCAAGACAAGAAGTCAGATTTTTCTACATTTAGAGAATGTAGAGAATTTTTTAATGGAATTTTTAATTGTTTTTTATATAAAGGAACATTTAGTTCTTTTCAGTTTTCTGTCACTGAACAAGCAAATATGAGACAGTCATTCAACTCCTTCATACTTATGGTCTGATTCCAATTTCCATTAAAGCATACGATGCTCTTTGGATAATTCTAAATAATTTTTAAAAATATGATCATCTGGTTTTACACAAACTTCTGGAGATCATGCAGCGTGAGTGCTGGTGTCATTAAAGTCAAGAGGACATACCAAATATTCTCATATTCAAGTTAATTTTTTGTCATACTTTTTTTTTTCACTCAAATTGCTATATTAATCATAGATTTGTTAACTGGTAAATATGGAATTAGAAAAAGGTTACAAAATAAAAGCATTTTTACATATTGTCTCAGACCCATACTGTACCAAATACCTAAAAAAAATGCATTCTGACTTTTTATTGGACAAATAAATTTTCCATTTATTGTATTTGAATTATTTTAATGTTTTGTCGATTTCTTTGCTCAAAAATTATAGTACTTTTTTACTTTACTGGATTGAATAAGAGCTTCATCTTTAACTGTCTTTGATACGCGAAAGCCATTTCTATGGGGAGGATGTGATTAAAGCATCCCCCACAAGATTTCCCCAGTAACACCTGTGTGCTAACTGACGGTTTGATAGATTGATCTTTTAGATTTTAGAGCGCTGGGAAATTACCTTAATTAAAATAAAAAAAAACAACAACTGATCAACGAAAAGTTTACTCAGAATAATAAATGATATGAGATAAGATAAACTACTTTCACTTTACATAATTTCCATCTACGCCTCTTACAGAGAAAGTATTTTCCAAGAAGGGGCCACTGGAGTTGCTATAGGTGTGTATTTCACACCTGATAATTCCTGTCCACACAAATAGTCTAACAATCAGATGTAGCTAGTCATCTCTTGACTGTTATATGAGAGTTCATACCAGCTCTTCATACCTCCTCCAGCTTACATAAGAGAAGCAACAAACAGCTTGCTCGATTAATAAATTAAGTATGCTAAATATGGCTTACAGTCATGTTTCTGCAGAGCTATTTAACGATAATCAACACTCCAACAATTACATCTTTACACTTTACACTTTAAATTATACATTGTGCTCTTCTGTCTGGCAAACGGGAATGAATCGTGTTCCCTGGTGAATTGTTCTCCAAAGCATTAAGCAAAAATATGTGGGTCTATCTGTGATGATTTTTACTCTTAAATACCAGGAAACACACACACATAACAGAGATCAGCCTTGCTGGACTAAAATGTTTTATTTATTGTAATGCTTTAGTGGGGGAAGACCCAGTTCATACATTCATTATCATAAAGGCCCCGAGACATTCTGCACAAAGAGCGAGATGAGTTACGCGCCTTCTACGGCACCTAAAGAACGTGCAGGTGGAGGAACGAGTAGCTGTGGCGACATGACAGAAGATGACAATGTCAAAGAACCGCCATCTCTAGCACATAAACTGTCCCTGAAGCAGACACTTAAGGGAGATGTGAAGCGCTACACATCTCTGCGTTGTTTTCACTCTCATCAACTTGTTTTTAATATGCTACGATGAATGTGTCAGGGCCCCCAGGCGGTAAATGGTGGATGACAAATGTTACTGCAAGCAAACCCACTGGAGGCTGACCATATTGTACCTGTGCCGGGCTTCTTGATGCTCCTTTTTATCAAAAATCTCAAAGCTTGAAGAAGCGCCTCTTTTGTCACCTTCTAGGTTGCACGTGAGCATGTGCTCGCTGGATGCACAGTAAAACAGATGTTTAAGATTCTCGGGAAGACTCGATAAAAAAGACAGTGGAGGCCCTCTTTTCTATTCAATTATTTACAGTTGAAGAAAGAAGCAATAGTATCAACATATTTCTTCTGAAGCCCAATCGTTCTGGAGGAATGAATAACATATTTATATAGTAACCCATGCTAAATACCCGGAAATGGAAACGAATATCTTCTAATGTATTCTGGATCTCTGTGAATCTCAAACTCACTGACAAATTGCACAAAATTGCTGACAAAAGCACTTTTTTGTCCAGTCAAATGTATATTTTTTCTTTCTAGCATTCTAGAGAGCTATATAAAAAAAACATCTCCATCCTGTTGCAATTTAATTATATTAAAGCTTAAAAAAAGTGAAAACTTCCACACCTCCAACAAGCGTATCTTAACTCTTTGCACTTCAGCGCTTGATAACATAAAAAGGTGTCACTGCCAAGCGTTGGGGTAATGCTTCTAATTATGTTGAACTCAAATAAATAAATTATTTGCTTTTCACCGGGCGAGCGTGACAGGTTTGCCAACAGCCTGACAAATGGAAGAATCGTTTGCAAATGCAACGCGCCTATATAACGTACAGCGGTGGAGAGCCTCAGACAAGGCAAGAACTTGACAGTCCCCCCCCCCCCCCCTCCTGTGTTAACAGTCTCCGTGCTCCTCTCAAAATAAAGCTCTGTTTGAGGAGTATAAGGTCTGTGTTGCAGTAAGCCTGATTGTGCCAAGCCTGATCTGGTATTCATTAGTGCTTATTACTTGTGACCTCACCTGCAAGTTGAGCCTGTCGCGATTAAGCCTGTTTATTTGGCACTTGCAAAGACTCTCCTCTGTGGTTATGGAAGACGACACCAGACAGACAAATTACACAAACCGAAGGTTTCGGAGTATGAAGCGAGTTGTCATTGGGCTGGTGCAGCCATTAAGTCTACAGTATGAAAAACAAAGACAAAGAGATAGGTAGTTTGGCAGGGGCTTTCCAAAGAAACCGTGTCTGTGGGAGGAAAGATTTGATTATTAGTTTTTGCCACTAGCACAGATGAGAGGAGGAAGTCTCAGCGGAGAATAAAGAGGATGTGTGGTAGTGGGCGTGGAGCCGGCAGTGAGCTGATGTTATATTCAGTGCTCTCCAAAGGTCAACCTAAAACTGTACTGTTGTTCCTTAAGGATGAATGGCGTACATTCATTATATAGACGCTCTGTTTAAAAACCCAGCAAGCTGCCTGCGTAGGCCTTGTTGTAAGGCATCATAGGCCAGCTCCCAACAATAAGGCTGCTCCAAAAGGTTGGCACCATGATTATGAAGCTTAGATACCTTCTTTTTGGGTTTTGGTAGATTAAGCAAAGAAGGCAATCCCAGAATTCATTGTGAGCTCTGTGGTGGATGAAACAAGAGGAATTACTGTACTTTATAAGCTACTTAGCACAAGTTGATAGATTTACGTTGCATATGCAACTGTTTTACATTTAAATGACTGGTTAGCATTTACTAGCAGTTCACAGCATGCTTTCGAGTTCCTCTGAAATCCTCCACCTTCTC
Organism: Enteromius mattozi; assembly: GCA_032359235.1. Lineage (NCBI taxonomy): Eukaryota > Metazoa > Chordata > Actinopteri > Cypriniformes > Cyprinidae > Enteromius > Enteromius mattozi. Next base: position 14,172,397 of record JAUMHE010000056.1, on the reverse strand, counting down.
CAGCTCCACCTGTATAGATCTGCTAGCTGTTATTTTATATGCTATTTATGCAATAGCAGTAGGTCTTAAATACTCACAGCACTGTGTCTGCATATTTATTGGCGGTAGCAAATTTCTGTACTTGCTGTTGCAGCAACAGCAATTATCTACAAACAACCACTATAACCAACAGCAGCAGCAATTTAGCAACATAGCAGATCTGTTCTGCCAAGAACAAATACATTGGTAATGACATTGCCATTACCATGCTAAAATCTTCGGCGTGTTATGATAGAAATACAGATAACTTACACAACATTTGTGTTCCATGGGGTTTTGCTCAAAGGAGTATCGTGTTGTTAGCCAAGTAACATGCTAATGGTAAACTCTATGGAAATAATTGAGAGTCTCTCCTATGCTTCATGAGGAAAATGCTAAATTTTAAAGCAGAAAAGGCAACCCCAGAATGCATTGTGAGTTCTGTGGGGAAAAATAACAATCCATGAGCAGGAATGACAGATTTTATACCTTACAAAATCAGATTTTATATCTGTATTGACTAAAAATTCAACTAACATTTCAAATATTTGTGTTCAGTGGGGTTTTATGGTCATTAGAGTATAATGTCACTAGCTTAGCAACATGCTAATAATAAACTCCATTTTGTGGAAAAAAGTTGGTAGAATTACTGAAAAACTTCTTTCACAATCAAAAGTAATGTACCCAATATGTGTGTTATGTGGTTTTATGATCATTACGGTATTATGCTTGCTTAGCAACATGTTAACCAGTGTTGTAGTACTCAAGACTGGACTCAAACTAAAGTCATATTTCCTATGACTAGTTCAAGACAAGCTCATTCAAGTTCAAGTCCAGTTCGAATATAAATGCTTCTGGTCTTGGACTCAAATTGGAACAAAGTTGAGAGTAAGCTAAGCTTTCTTAAAATAGCCTTTGTTTGCTGTTCCTAGATGGTGTCCCAGTCTGATTTGTTTAAAAGGGTTTTGAGGACCTTCAGCTGGTCAGACTGGAAGACACTACACCCTAAAAAAATATTGCTAAATACCACTAAAAGTGGTACTTTGGCTTGTAACCATAGGGTTGGCCTCACAGCTGAACCCAGACTGGAAGTCCAGCTAGACCTTCTAAAACCACCTTAATCTAGCAAACAATTTTAAGCTGGTTTAATGAGGTTTTTCAACAGGGGAGTGCTATTTGCAACAAATAGCTTTGCTACCTTTGTGCAGCCTTCCAAATCCATCACTTACAAGGTTTCGTTTTAGTTGGGAAGGCAGCTGCCTATGAAGGCACTAGACAGCAAGGCAGCTTGCTAGTTTTTTAACCTAATGTTCCATCCAAATCCAGAGCAAATGTTGTCCCAGCAATGCATTTAAGAATCTCCCAGAAATAGATTCATAAATAGGGTTCCAAAGTGCAACAAGCTGACTAATTAGGTGCAACATGACTAATTGTATGTACACTAGTTATAAGATTCTTATCGCTTCAGTGGGGGAGGCCATTTGTGCATACTGATTTGCCAATATCAAGTCCTGCCAACATCAGCACATGTACGCTCACTATAGGGGAGAACCCCCCTCCAATAAACACACACACAAGATATGGACACAGACAAACACACACACTGGCCTTCTACCGACAATATCTGTCAGCTCCAGAAGTGTCATATTATGCCAGTACAGCAGCTGTGTGAGATGTATTTTTTTTCATTATTATTAAGTATTCACATTTACAAACTAGCCCTGTTCACAGATGAAGTCTTACCTTATAAATTATAGATGCTGAAACAATCTCTAAAACATGTTCATTAAAGACAACGCTTTCTTTTTTCTTTTTTTAAAAAAGGGCACCGGCTCATAAATATTTCTTAAAAGCAAATTTCATCACACACACACACACACACAGCGAAAAGAAAAGACTCCTTCCTCGACATCTCAAACATGTGAGAGGCATCGCATCAGCCTTCACTCGCAGACACACAGAGGACACACACACACACACACCCTGGCACACGGGGAGACAGAAGTGCGACTGCGTCGTCTGCGGCGGTGACGCCTCTCTCTTGGAAAAGCTGAGCTCACGTACGCTCGCCTGCTCTGGAAGTGATGTTTGTGTGGATGACACGTATGATCCTTTAATCTCAGGCTCAGCTTGTTGAGCATCAAATTGAAATATCCTGAACAGATGTAAAAACACATGTGAGCCTCAACGCGCAAGCTGTGCCGAGCTTTGTTTCATCTGCTGATGATGGGAGCCTTAAGGAGATCTTTTTAAAATTTCATCACTATTCAAAAGGATAATTAATACGTACCCCCAGGCTTTGATTATGCTCTTCTTACTGTGTACGGCTGGTGTGGAGATAATGAGACACTCATCAGTCGCTGCCAGAGCTCCCCAACAAACGCACACAGTTTGCATAAGATACTTGAGATTCTGCAAAGGTGCATTCGGCGAGAGGTGCACCCGGCCCGATGCTAATTTCAATCGTGGTGAAACCAAAATCATCAGCCGACTTGATACACGTGTTGCGGGTGTTGTGTTTACAAGCGTGTCTGTGTTGAGCGGTGACACTGCATTGTCCTTGGCTCCTGTGTGGTTGAGCAGGGGAGGCCGGGGAGTTGGGAAATCTGGGCAGAGAAGAGTGACGGGCGTTTGGAGAGATTATAATGAGAGTTGTTAACTGGAATGCAGTTTGGTGGCTGTTTTCTCTGCTCATGAAAAAGAAATCTGACCTTTGACCAGCACATTCCCCTAACACCTGAGTTACAGGCAATTACTTAGCCGCTCTGTTCTCAACTCTGAATCCTGACCCCTGGTTAGTTGCTATGAAGTGGGCTGTACCGGCAGTATGGAGTATAATATAACTTAATATAAGATAAGGTGTTTTGACCAAGCTTAAACTGGGTTTCATTTATATATATATTTATAAAGTCTCTATTTGGGTAAATGCAATCCCATAGAGTATAGTACATGTCTTGAAGCTTGAAATCTGTGCATTAGTCTACATTATCTCTAAAAAATTGACACCTAAATTGACCATATCCTAAAGAATTATTTTATGCTGAAATGGTTCTTTGACTTAGAGTTCTTTATTCATGCTTTTTGGTTTTTCAAATCTAAAACTGTCACCTCATTACTGATTTTCAGTTCAGCTCAGCTAACTTTCTGCTTATAACTGGTTTCCTTACCAAAGAAACCGAATTATGTCTTTTCCCCTTTTAGTTTAGCAGTCATAAGTGTGACCAGCTGTGTTCATGTGTGTATGTGCAATTATTAAAACCAAACCAAAACAAAACACATTACACCTATCCCATGACTTTAGATCACTTTTTCCATGTAACACTGTGAAGGGCTGACACACTCTGCCTTTTTGCTGATTTTGACCTTAATAAACATTGTTTTTACATGAGTGAAAGAGATTAACTGTAGTGCTGCAAAATATTTGTATTGCTTTGTATCACTACAAATATACCTGTGGTACTTAAACCTGTGGTACTGGTTTTGTGCTCCAAGGTCACAGTTATTATTAATGTTATTATATTATTTTGATAATAAGTGTAGTAATTATTACACACATTAGAATTATAAATATTGATGAAATGTTCATCAGAATGATGGTTTTGTCATGTCATGCAAAAATGCTGGCAAGATTTACACAGTTACTGAAGTTCAAAGAAAGCAGCACCAGGTTGTTCCAATCCGTATTGAGACTGTACTGTAAGAGAAGCAAATTATCTAAAAACAAACAAACAAACATCTGAATGTGAACTTGCAGTTGATTGTAAGAAGGGGAGTTTAATCAGACTAAATGATTGGAAGTCTGTTGTTGAACCGGAAGGTGGAGTTTTCACATTTTGAGAAAAAAAATAGATAGGGTGGATTTCCATTTTATGCCAACTTAAATCACACTTAAGCAATAAAAGATATCTTTGTTGACATCCCCAAATGACAGCACTGCAGTTTTGTCAGCTGTCTAAATGCTGATTCAGACAAGTGTAAAATGAACATCAGCTGACCTGAGTTCAGTCAAGAACGCTATACACTCATTAAAGACATTTGACCTCATTAGCATGTATAAAGTCATTTGCCAGATTCACATGATTATATATCATGTATTTCCAAGGCGAAATCTCAGCATGGCTACTCATGTAAAAAAAAAAAAAAAAAACATAATGAATAAATAATATAAAATCAAAAATCACTCCTCTCAGCATGCTGTCCCAACATACAATAGACACCTCTGTTCTGTAAAAGACAGGCTAATTAATTCCTATGGGTTAAAACACACACACACAAACACACACACACATACACATGATCACCAATCAACATAGTCATTACAACAGATGCCTAGCACATACACGCACACACACACACACACATACGTGCACAGATGCACAACACGCACTTAAACCCTGCTGTGAGCTCCGTCTCCTGCTGCTGTACGAGGGCTGGCTGTGTGCTATGGTAGTCATGCAGCACTCATCCGCTCACAGAGAAGAGGCTGGCATAGACAAAGCCCTGCCTGTAGGTAAGCTCTACACCACATCAAGGAGCTCCAGAGGTTTCCTGCTGTGACAACTATTTTGGAGCAGCACACTGATGAGCCTGAGGAGTCATTTGCAGGTCCACCTCTGGGCCTGACACAACACCAGTGACAGGGTGACAGTCGGTGCAAGCGTGTGTGTGTGTGTGTGTGTGTGTGTACATGACTCTGGGTGGGATTTGGGGACACCTGCTGTAGCCCATAGTAAACAGCATGGAGCTGCGTGCATATTCATGCTTTAAAATTGAGATGAAACAGTGTTCGCAATCAATTTTACTTCATAATCTGATGCATGACAGGATATTTCAACGAATATAGGACAGGTCTTGGTTTTATCAATAGGGAATTGATTGTGAGAAATGGGCGTTACTTGCTAGAATAAATTCAAGTGGTTTTATTTTTGATGTCAGCAAAAAAGTTATTAGATACATAAATATTTTTTTTCATTGATTAATCATTCATAACACAATCAGTACTGAATTTTTATTTTAAATTAAAATATATTTACCACTTTAATACATTTAATTATTTATTAATTGAATATATATATATTTATATTTATTTTTGTTTGCCTATTTAGAGTTATCGATTGCACAAACATAATAAAAAAATAACAAAGCATTAAAACAGTAACATAATAAGTGCTAAATGTCACTGATGAATATTAAATATATATTAAAAATATATTTGCACAATCAGAAATGACCATGCGCAAATATAATTTTAAAAAAAGACAAACAATAGTAAGACTGACAAAGTGACTGCTCTGTCATTTATAAATCATTCACAGTGAAACCATAATATTCATTTATTTTATTCCTTTTTACATTTTAATCTATATAAATAATTCATTAATGTAATCTCATTTCAGATTTCTTTCTTCACATTTAGATTTTTATTTTTACCTACAGTAATTAGAAATTGTGATTGCACGATTTACCATAGAAACAATGACATAAAGAGTACTCTATCTCTTTGATGAATGATTCTAATTTATATATATATTTTTAAATAAAATATATTATATATATATATATATATATATAATTGTGTGAGTGTGTGAGGGTTTTCATAATCTAAAATTGTGATTACGTAAACA
>JAUMHE010000056.1:14142225-14166655 GCA_032359235.1 Enteromius mattozi | reverse complement strand
GGTTTGCCTAATCTAAAATTGTGATTACGTAAACATAATTTAATAATACATAGCATAATAACATAACATACAGACATAATGAGCATTTGGTAACACTTCATAATAACTGCACACTCAAGCATTAGTAAATAGTCAATTCATCTTTTATAAAGCATTGTTCTAACATTAATAGGCATTAGTAAGCAATATATAAAATGTTTTTTTCTTGAGCATATTATAGTTTTTAATAATTGTATTTTCATACTTTATTAACAATGAATTTTTACTTTCTAAATTATTACGTTAATTACAAATCAGATATTTAGAAGTTGTCAGTGGTTCATAAGATCATTTAGAAAGTGTAAGTAAATGATTAACAAACTATTTAAATGTACATTAATAAATCTTATTACTTAGACACATGATAATAGTTGCTCAGTGTGTTAATAAGTGCTTTATTAACACATATTTCTGCCGTAATTCATCATTAGGTCAAGTAGTTACAAAATATTTACAGTAGTAGTTGCCAGCTGTCTATTTTTGTGAGCTCATCTAAAGTGAGGACTGTTTGTTTATTTGTTTTTTTTTCTGTTAGGAACTCAAAAACAAGGCATTTATAGCTGTATTTTTAATCTGCTTACTATTAATATTGGGACAATGCTTTATAAAGGATGTATTGACTAATGATTCATAGCATGCAGTTATTATAAAGTGTTTCCGAGTATTTTATGTAGTTGCAAGCCACTTATCCATTAAATCCCAGCACAAGTGGTCACAGGAGATGCTTTTGAGATTCTGCCCTTTAACTTTTGATCTAATCAACAAAGAGATTTCAATACCAGGTGTAAACAGGGCCTTAGTGAACGGGGTGTATCATGCACATGCTCCTGAACAATGCTCCGCCATTCATTTTACCCTTACAATAATGCTAATGAAGTCAGCGACAGAGGAGCGGAAGGAACATCCCGGTGAGACTTACTTGTTAGTCTGTAATGATGCATACTTATTGACATATTTATGTCAGAAATAGATACATATATAAGCAGTAGCTTGTGTCATATATTTAGATCCGGTGAAGGTTGAATTAGTTTTAGAGTCTGTACTTGTGCATTAGTGTTGACGTTCAGAACAAATACAATAGATTCGCTGCCGTTCAAGCCCACATCGGTTAGGGGCCTCATGGTACCTTAATGCATTCTTTTGTAAATTTGTTGGGTTGAGCCAGAAGAAAACCGCAGCCTCATCCGTATGGCTGCTGGATTCTCCCAAGGTGCTCCTCTATTATGCTTTTTGCAAGAGGCATCTGCAGCCGCCACACAAGATGCTCTATTATGCCTCCTGTGAGAGGCATCTGCAGCAGTCACGTTTTGAAACTTCACACGGCCTTTTACACAAAAAATAATTTGATCCAAGCCATCTGCCACTCTGTGATGGATACATGTGTAGAGACACGGGTTTCTGACAACACCGCGTCGTCTCTTCTCCAGACAGATAATAGCATGTCAGAGTCACTGGCCAAAAGGCCACATGTTAGCAGTCGGCTGAAGTGACATTTGAGATGGTCTTGGGACCCGCCGGCAGTGGCAGCAGCCATCCAAGTGTCCTACAATTCAATTCGGTGCTTGACAGCATACGAAATTATCTGTAGACAGATGATAGATCGTTAGTGGACTAAGCATTTCCTATGCAGGACATTCAAGGACTTCTGTTTCACACAGAATCAAGGCATGAGGTTTAAACGACGGCAAATTTTTGTAATTGCACGACTGAGAAACCGTGCACTTGACTGCATGCTAACAGCTTTGTGTGGACTGACAGTTCCGGAGTGGGCCAAGGCTTCTCCATGGTCGGGAGTTTCTTATTCCTCTCCCCTCAACCTGAGTGACAAACAGGGAGCCGTGCCTCCGAGCCGTGAGCTCGATCGGCCCTAACCTGCTCGCGCCGGTCAATGAGTGTCAATCAGGCCTTGCCCTCCGCTCGCATTCGCAACAAGTTCCATATCCTTAGAAAACAATTATGATTGGGTTGTTGCAGAAATTGATCCCCGGGTTGACGAGCTCCACGCACACATTCTTCTCTGGCTGGTGGGGTCCTGCCATGGGAAGCAATTACTGCTGGTTGCCAGCTGACAGCCTCATTCCAGAGTGAGTCAGGGCTGGCTTGATCCTCGGGCACTCTCTAGGCAAATTGTATCCTCGCACTCATCTCAAACCTCTTACCAACTGCTGGCTTCTATCAGGAAAATAGATTGTTCCCTTTGTTCCCAATGCATGTTGGGGAATGGGATAGACATGACGTTTCAACAGTAAGGAGCTGCTTTAATTTTAATGGGCTGCACTGTACGCCGGGGCAGAGGGGGGCCTGGTTGGAGAACAGGCATCTGCCTGCAGACCTGAAGGTGGCCGGAGGATGGGACCTCCATCAACTTGACAGGTATCATATCACCCTAACAGTGAAGTGCAGAAACTACGTCCCAGGTTTTCGTATTGTTTGAGAGTCGGATTGTTCGACTAGACCGCTTTGGCAGTGATGGTTCGCTCAAGGTGATATTTGTCAATTACAAACTTTCCAGTACGAAAAATAAAGTTTTAGTCTGAAAAGAAAAACCAAACACTGTGCCTCACATGAATTTGTGCAATCAAATAATTGTTCCATTTAATGTAGCAGCTTATGTTTTTCAAACTGGGTGATAGTAAATCAATGTAAATCCAAGAAAGTGTATATTTTATAAATAAATAACAGCCAGCAGTGGTCATCTAAAGTCAAAGCTGTGTCTCTAATACTGATGTCTTCTTAAAGGATTTATAATACTCTGCAGATAATATTGAGTTATTTAATATTTAATAACTTGGGCCAACCATGAACCCCTCATAGGATTAAATCATCTCTCAGCTGATTTTTTTTACATACAAAGGAACATTGGGGATAACAATCTCACATATTTCCAGGGATGAAATTCTTATGGAAGCAATTATGTTTCATTTAATCCTTTAATGTAAGTCACAATAGTATGTTCAAGCTTCATTACTTCACAAAGGCTTCATGTTTCTTCCTCACTCAGTAATTCTTACTCCCTCAAGGAATGAAAGAGGTTGATCCTTCTGGAACTACTGCAGGTTTTAAATGCGCCAGGACTCTATATAAACAAGGGAAAAATTCAGCAAATTTCAAAGTCTCATCTGTCAATTTACTTATTAATTTAATAAACACATCAAGAGACCGCACTGTGCACACTTTAATCATTGTAATTAATGCATAGCTGCATTCCTCTCTCTGTGTGTATTAGCAAGCACTAGAGAATAAATAAATTAAAATATATACAGCCTTCAACTAATTATCATGCAAATACAACAGCAACAAAGCATAGAGGGGACGTTAATCTTTGCCAGCGCGTCGCTGCAATTCCCAGATGTGCTTAAAACTGTCCGTAGCACAATTAGAGACGAAGTGAGATGGAAAGAGAGAGAGAAAAAGGTCTGTCACTTACTCATTGTCAAATTAACTCGGTTTTTGCTCGCCCTTGTCTCAGCAAGCAATACAGCGCGTCACCTGCCTCCCCACACGCGACGCCACTGGTATGGCGATGCCTGATTCGTGAATGAAATTCACTCAAACGTGTTTTTGATCATTTCACACTGAATTCGTATTCGTTCGCTGTAAATCGGTTTGAGTGCTCCTCGAGGCAATGTTAAACTTGTTTAACCGAACACGTTCGATTCGGAAACCGACCAAAGGGAAAAAAAAGAAATAAAAAACGAACTTGTAAATGCTATTTATATTTTAATTCTAAATGACTGTGGTTTATGAGCGAACCATTACTTGTAGTCAAACACATGAAACAATTTAAAATAGTCTAATGTGAATCAAAATGTGCACACTTTTATCGTAGTTACTTGCGAGCATGTGCGACTGGATTAAGCTAATTGTTACTTTAATTATGACATGAATAATTGTTGAAACGAAGCGAAAAGTTCGAAAGAACCGATTCGCGTGAAAAAGCTCGCGCTCTCACAGCCATGTAATCACCTGACCTGTTGCGCAATGTCACGCGACCTCAGAGCGCGGGGTTCAGCGATAGAGATGCGTTTGAAGTTGATAGGGGCACGCGCTGGCGGTGTCAACATTACAGGATTTTAATTGACTTTCGGAGATGAGCTGGAGTATACAAAGGAACCACCAAATGCTATCAAGAACTCATCAGCCCAGACGTTTTGTCCATGCGTGGTAAGACTGAATAGGGCAGGGCCATGCCATTACGCCGCATGTCAATCCAATTTGTTCTCCCACGTATAAAGATAAGCTGAATACTGCGGCTGCAGGTTGCATCACATGGTTTTGTTTGCAATATAGTGCCAAGCTGATTGCTTGAGGTAAAATTGAGAAGATGGTCGGAATCAGGGCAGGGCGGTGGAGGCTATTTAAAGGAATACATTTTTTTTGCTCTGATATATAAACAGATGTTGTCACTGTGAGGGGGCTCATATTATATATATATATATATATATATATATATATATACATATATGTGTGTGTGTGTGTGTGTGTGTGTGTGTGTGTATATGAACACTTGAGCACTATGAATGATGTAGAGAAGGAGTGTTGCCTGAAGTTTAGATGCAACCCTAATTAAACATACCTGATCTAGCTAATCAAGTCATTAAGACTTATTTGAAAATTGTATAGTATGTGTGTTAGAGCAGGGTTGGAACTAAACTCTGCAGGGCTGTGACCCTTCAGGAATTGAGTTTGACACCCCTGAGTCAGTTCTCATTTTACATATTCATACTACTTGTATACTTGTTTGCACAATATGCTTATTTTGCTTTAAATGTGAAATATATTGTTTCCATATATGTAATAAACATCTTTAAATCAGTAGTCTTATATTTCTTCATAATATTTTATACAATTATGTCATTCACAGTGCTTCATGAAATAATTTTTTTTTGCTTCAAATTGAAGTTTATGTTTATGTAATTGACCTCATAGTTGACATCTTTTTAAATTTCAGTTTCGGGTTCATGACTGTAACTCTTAAACAAATACTTTTTTAAAAATCCCTTTGGGAAAGAGGCTGTTGAAAAAATGAATGGACACTTTATGTTTATCACTTAGTGTTACATTATATAGGGCCGCTTAACTTAACACTACAGAATTTAAACCAAGTAAAATACTTTCACTGTGCAGTCTGACTTGTCTAAAATTACACTCCTCATAAATGTTTTAATATTAAATATCTTTTGAAGGCTATTTTTTTAACGGCTGTTACTGTGTCACGTTACTTGTCATTGGAAACTTCTTGCAACGCCTTGTATGTTTGAGCCATAATAGTGATGTTTTCTTTAAAAGCAATCATATTATTTTTGTGCGTTTCGATACATTGAAAGTTTACTTTCATGTTGTTGCATGTTGCCATTCTTTCTTAATATTTACAGAGATGGTAGTTTGAGGAAAAATGAGGATATTTCATTTTCATGTGAGTAACTTGAACCAGAATGCATTGTCAAAATTGAAACTGTTGGGAACCCTGGACTGTCAGGGGCAAGCTGGATAGTTTCGTCACCTTTTTTCGTCACCCTAACAATGTTAACAAAACCTACTGTATGATTTCTTTCCATGCTGTGCATTGTCTAAAGCAGATTATAAAAGGCCTTGTAGTTACAAATATTTTGCTTTGTTAATATGTTAGGTGATCTTTGTTATGAATACATTTAAGTTACACATAAGCCAGTAAACAGGTTCAGTTGAAAGTAGCTCAGAATTAACTGATAATATCATATTAGAAACAATTTTGAGAAATGTTACTGCTCTGGCACTTAACACAATTAGAGGCCTTATTGCAGCATTGTACAATAAAATACAATAAGTCACCCAAACCTTTAACGCTCCGCGAATGCTTCCAAATCCATTGGTAACCCACTTAAGAGGAATCAAATTCTCTCAGGTAATTACAGCTACAGAGCGCCGTGCCCTTATACGCAAACTTGTATGCTCCAACGAGGACTTTACTGTGAAATTGTAATCAGATTTTCCATTCATCCCTGATGAATTCAAAGTGTATGGCCCTGTTTTTCTGCTATAAAATCCAATTCGGCGAAAGACTAAAATCTAATTGGCCTCTTTTTGTTCATCACGACAGTTACAGCCCGAGCAAAACAAATAAGCAAACTGTGACTTATTATCAGCACTCTTATTATCATAATGACCTTATTTGCCTAAATATTGTCCCTATTAGTCCAAGAGAAAGTATGGAGTCCAGTGCTTAATGATCCACCGGGGTCTTGGATCACACTAGGGATTTTGACATGCCTTTTATTACTTTTACACTAAATGGAGGAAATGATGTGACTCTTGTTGGTGATTACTTAGTGTCTCCTTGATGTCAAAGTGGAAGTGTATCCTCTTTTAATATTTGATTGTTTTTTCTGACGCAATTTTATCCAATTCATCATTTTGTGTGCTAATTTGCTGAGCTTGTGACACTTTCAGTGATCTGAGTTACTGCGTAAGTGGACCTTCTAAGACGATGTTGTCGTTTGATGTCAAATTTCCTTTTGGCAAATTGACTACATTGAGGGAAAAGAGTTTGTGCAAAACATCTTTCCCTCATTTCTCAGAGTTTCAAACCCCAAGAACTCTATAAACAACAGCGAGCACAACACTTGCGGTCTTTTCATGTCTGAAGTGTTCATACAGGCTAGTTTGTACACACATAGATATGTGTGTTTATTTCTTAATGAGGCTGCCTATTAATGTACTTATTTTGGCCCATTTTAAAAACGGTTTAATCTATGCATGTTTGCTCTTGCTGATCAATTAATCCACAATTGGCCTGAAACAAAACTTGTGAGGCTGATTGCTTATTTCCTACTTATCCTTATCAGAGGTGCATTAGGAGGTTATGTGCAGGCTCAAAAGCGCAACATTAACAGCACAGTTGTCATATCTTTTCTTACACGCACAGTGAACTGGGCATGCATTCTTGTGACACATCAAGCTCGTTAAAATAGCTGGGAAACTATTGGTGGTGAACGCAAAAGAATACAAAATAGCAGGAAACGGTGTCTGTCTATAACCAAGACAAAAGCCAAAAAAAGAAAAGAACAAGAAAGCGAGGCACTGAGAGAAAGATATTGAAGTCTGATTGCTCTCCGTCTTTGTCTGGATTTGTTTCCATGCTTGTTATTATTACGTTGAGAAAAACGACAATTACACAGAAAAAATCAGAAGGGAATATTCATTACGATTCATTATCTGCTCCACCAAATTGCATCAAGCTTATAAAATATTTCTTTCACTTGTTCAAAGGCTTGTTAGCGCTTAAATTCAATTACCGTGACTGTAACAGACTGTCAGGACTTTTTAGCAAATCATTAGTCAAGGTTTACTCCTGGGCAGAGAACAGCCGCTTGACAGCCTTAATTGTTGTGAACCATTTAAAGGTCCACTAATGAAGCAGGGCTATAGTCGGCCAGTAGTAGTTGGCTCGAGATTGAAATTTCCAAAACTTTGGCAAGATCAAAGTGATACGGTGGAGACCATTTGCTAAATTATCAGCTCGAAATTAAGCCCGTCTGCGACCTTGCTTTTTCCATCCGAGCTTTTCTTAAGATGGAGGGGAGGAAAAGGTTACCCTCAATCTCAGTGCCTTTCATCTAGAAATGAAATAACATGGAGAAATATGAATTAAATATTGTCTTGGAGGAAGAGGCGAAGAGACATTCATCTTGACATGGTGACAGCAGCAGGATTTTGTGTGGTGGTAGGCATGGGTTTAATTACCGAGGACAGCCGAAGAGCAGGGAACTTGACCAATCGTAGCAGAGTCAGTTGCTTCATAAATAACTCGTTGTTGTTGTTCTGTTGTCTATAAACTGCAGAGCATTTTAAAATCCTCTAACCCCTCTCAATGTTGGTCTTCCTTCTATGCTTGAGAAATGAAATTGTTGATATTGGAAAGCCATTCAGGGGATTCTTGAAGGATGTATTTCCTGGATGATTTAAATGCACTGTGTTTTCCCATGTTTCACACTAAAGTCCACACCCAACTGGTTCAAATAATGTATTTTAAAGCTCTTAGCAGCTGCTTTGCTACTTGATGTAATAAGAACATACTAAGCTCCTTTGTAGCCCTGTTTTGGTTTCCCCCCATCCATTCCTTTGTACCAGTGGCGATTTGTTCACTCTCTCTCTCCTTTTTTTGGTCATTGCTGCATTCTTCAGAGCTGTGTAAAGTGGTTTCGTATTCAATTGGTCCCTTGATGTCACATTGGACAGATACTTGGATGGAAAATGGGGGTAAGAGTGTTTTATGTAGTTATTAGCTTAAGTGCTAAATCACAGCTGTTCCACAGAGCATGTTTAATAGTCGTTTTTAAAACTTAGCACAAAATCCACCTGAAACTTCACAGCGACATTTCCAAAGTGATCCTCGGCGAGTAGCTAATGACATGCGAAGAAGGGTAATTCAGACAAAACCCGTGTGACCTGTACGTGGCTGAATAAGTAGTCGCCATCCACTCATTAGAGGCTTTTCCCACACATTTGATCCATAAATTGCCTGGAGATTTTCTGGGAGGTGTTTTGGTAAACCCCCGCGCCTGTGCTGATATGCTTGTTGGTGCTTTCACATCAGTGGAATGTAATACACTCTTTAGTGTGACTGACAGGAGGCAGCACAATGACTCACTTATGGCAGCTCCACGCCAGTGACCCACACCAGAACACTTTTGCTCTGAACCCCACCAGCTGCGGCCTGCAAAACAGAGAAGATTAAATGTACCGGACCACAGCTTGCTGTCGACGTACTGATGGAACCTTTTAAAGGCGAAATTGTTGCCGAGTGAAAGCGTAGCACACTTGGCTGATGTCATTTCACAGCTGTTTGCTCAATTAAGCTGTGCAATGGCACGGCCCCCACTTTACTCATTTGCTTTACACATCAGGACCTCCTCTACAGTTAATGCCGAGGCCTTTTTTCAGGCCTTGTGACCTCTCATGAGCACGGGTTCAAAAGATTTGACTTCACTCATCACATTGTTAGGCTGTTGAGAGGATTGCTCCCCTTGTTGCTAGTTGTCCATCAGTTCTTCTCAGACTAGCTGTGGTTTTTGTTCCCATATCTGGCTTCTCTTCAATTAACAGACAGCTATTGCAGCTGCTTAGATGCTTTGTCTTTTGAGATTTTAAGACTTGCCCCTTGTTTAAAATTTATCTTTCATCAAGCAAAAGCAAGCATTTTGGTGCCTAAGCTTGTGGTCGCAGCCTTCGCTCCATCAACCTGTGTGTCCTCACACTTTGCTTAAGCGCTCAGATGATGAATGGATTCTGTGGCGCTCACCTACCGGCAACTATTAGCATTGATTTATCTTTTATAATGTTTTTTAATATATAATGTTTTATAATGTTTTATAATGTTATAATGTTTATAATGTTCCAGTCTTATCAGTTACATTTGATCTGCTTGCATACATTTGATCATTTTGTGGAACTGTAATGTGTAGTTTTTTATGTAGATTTAGAACAAGTGGAAATTATGTTTATAGAGAATGTGTTTAATGATGATCAGTGATAGGTAAGCGTGTCCAGAAAAGGAAAAGAAAATGTGATCTTTAAATTTAGTGACTCTAAAAATGACATGTGCTGTATCCAACAAGGAAGAGGCAATAATATAACTTAAACCATGAACTGACCATAATTTTTTTTTTTCAATTAAACACAACACTATATGATTTAAAGAGAGCAATATTAATAAGCTATGGCAGTTTTATTTTTTCTAAAATAAATAAAATAAATAGATAACTAAATTTTAAGACATTAAAAACACATCCATCACCCATCAAAAAAAGAGATTTATTGAAGTCATTCTATTTATGAAAAGCATTTTGTGTGTTTTTAAAATCAAGTAATAGAACTGGACAAAAAATTTACATGGTGAGTGACATATAGTCACTGGTGAGTGACAAAAAATATGCTGTATAATTTTAGGTTTAAGGGGAAATCATATTTGCATACTACCATCTGAACTACCACCGTCATCAGATGGCAAAAGTTGACGAAAAGGCTAGCAGATTTAGCACAAAGACGGAGCAGATATTTTTCCTCCCCTCCTTAGATCCCCCCTGGAAATACCTCCCAAGAAAGACGCACACCACATGGCCAGAGCTTAGTTTAAGTCACTCAGAGTTATTGGGTTTTGACAGTGTGTGCCATCGAGGCTTTACCCTCAACAGGTGTTTTACATTCCCCCTCTAGAGGGTGGCCTGCAGACTGAAGCCTGCAGAGGCTGTAGGCTCTGGCTTAAATTGTTCCCTCCTCTGCCATTTGGCCAATGGGGTTACAGCAAGGCATCTCGAACACATTTCTTTCATTGCTACTTCAGACAACACATGTAGGCAACAGAGAGCCGAGCTGTAAACGTCAGACTTTGAACCATGAACCTGCCAAATCCTGCGATATGGTGCCATCCTCAGTGAGCCTGGAAAGACTTTGCATTGTAGCTTTTCTTTTTCAGTCGTTCTATATCCAGCCTTTGAGTTTGGCGCTCGAGGAGTGCTGTATACACCCCCCCCACCTCTTTCTGAACCCACCTCCCACCGTCATCAAGTATTCCACACTAAAGCGCAATGGAATGTCAAGACGATGATAAGAAGCAAGCTGCGAGCTGTCAATGCCGTCCTGATTAGGGAGCGAGGCTGAGGTGGGATCCGTAGCTCGAGCGAGCAAATCTCGAAAGTCCTTGCAAAATATCTCCGCTAGTAAATCAAATACAGCTGTACTCCGGTATCTGTTGCACCTGAGCTCCAAACAAGAGGAGACTTTATTATTATTTTAATTAGGTTCTTTGTGTTTAATTTCCCTAGGCTTACCCCGAGTCAGTGTCGGTGTGAATGAGGAAGCGTGCACTTTGAGCGCCGATACCCCCAAGTGATTATGGTGCAGGTACAATAGCTGGCATGTATAAAATTTCTCTTATTAAAGTCAATACATATACATATGTCTGATGCATAATTTATACCAGCAGCATGTAGAGCCAACATGGGAGAATAGCTTCACAGACTTCAGACTTTTTTATTGCCTTCAAAGTGTTTTAGAAAGAGCATCAGGCTTTAGAGGGAATTCTGCCGAGCTTTCAGCAAACACTGATTTGGGTGAACGTCCCAAATGTGGTTTCCTCCACATTTGTTTGACCAGGATACCAAATATTTAGAGACAAAAGTTTCTTATTCTTTCATAGATTTCGTCAAATCTGCAATGCACTATTATGAACACTTTTGTATTGTTTTAACAGCATACTTACAATGAATGTACAACCATAAAAATACATTAAAGTTTTATAAAGCTTTCCACACAGGAGCCTTGCAGGACCAATTGCTGTTTCTTTGGGGAAATGATGTTCTTCAGTTATTATTCGGGTTTTCATCGATTTACACGTTTGACAGATGCTTTTATCCAAACCGCTTACACTGTATTGAAGATATACATTTTATCAGTTCATGAATTCCCTGGGAATTCAGACAAAAAAAAGCTAAATTAAAAACCCAGGAATTTGGTTAAAATTGACAAAGAAAAAAGAGACTAGTTGTTCTGTATTTATAAATATTAAAATAAATAATAATTACAAGATGTGCATAGCATGCAATGTGATTGAGTAATTTGTTCAGAGTAGAACATTATTATTGCATAACATCTCAGATGTTACTGTCATCATTCTGAAGTGCCTGAAAATGCCTTCACGAGTGCCAATGACTTCCATTTCTATTTTGCTGCAATTTTTCTGTCTTGAACAAAAAGGATTTAAACTCTTTTATTTGGAAATTGCATTTGCCTAAATTAAATTCTCAGTTTGGATGGAAACATAGCTATTTTGGTCCACTGAACAAATGCAAATGAAAGTCTAAATCTAGGTTATAACCAAAGACAAAGCAATCTTTGTTCTCGTGCATAGTTTGATGTATGTGCCTGATGAAAGGTTAATGGGGCAAAACAACTCAATTAAAAAAAGCAACAGTTTTGGTTCCCATCATCAAAATTGTGGCCACTCTGTTAAGAACATAGTACATTCCTCTGTTTAAGCACACCATCTGGCCCCTTAGCAGACAAAAGTTTGCTTTCACCTTAGATGTTTATTGTTCTGAAAGATTGATGCGGCTAATATCAGCCTTCACGATGACAGATTATCATCAGCAGTTAATCAGCGCTATTAGGAGATAAATATCAGTAATTTAATCAGTACAGTAATTTCTTTAGCAATAATACAATTTACAAATGTAAGTGATTAAGTAATTAGCATACATCGCTCCAGATAACAGTCCCTCAGTTCTGAGCGTCTGGTTTCTGTAGATCTCTCAGGTTGATTTTAGTCTCCCCTGCAATGTTTTTTTTCTTTTTTTCTTATTCATGTCTTTTTTTGTGAATGAGAATTGTTTGTTCTTGGCCGAAACCCAGAGCACTTTATAAATGACCCCTATCTTTTTTTGAAGGCCTTCTTTAAGTCCAGCCATTTTCAAGTTAGTGTGGACATGTTGCACAAGTGCAGCACACTTGGGAAATGAATGCCTTACATTAAATTCAATTGAAAAATTATGTGCACTTGATAAAATAAAGCCTGGCTCTGGGCTGGCATATCTAAACAGCTATCAAGGATCCCTTTGTTGCTCTTCAAGCAGCACCCGCCTGGGGCAAGTCCTGGTTTCAACATTCTAAAGTTATACTCCTTTATTTACAAAGTAATTTGTCGGTTAGTGTTAATTTCCTAAATGCGACATAAAAGGAGTGCGGCGGAGAGAAACTTTTGGGAGAAAATCATAAAAACAGCCGAGAATCAGGCAAATTGCTAACATGTGTGCCCTGCTGCTGAGGGCTGGCTCTGCGTGGCTGTTCCTGGACCTCTGAGCATTGGCCAGTTCCGTTTGAAGGGTGCAGTTCTTTAATGAAGGGCTAATTTTTATTGCCACTCCATTGACTTCAAAGCAGTTCAAGTTGCCAAACATAATTTCACTGGAGGTATTTTCAGGTGCACTGCAAATCCCCATTAGGCCCATTCTTCTCGCGAGCGCCACTTTTTGGGGTGAACGATTCATGTGTTTGTCTGCGTGCCTCTCTTGGGTCCTCCTCTAGGAGCTCACGGAGTCAAACGCCACTTAGTAGATCTGCGAGTTCTCCGCTAGCCTTCAGATACAACTGCGGCATCGGACGTGTCATTTACTCGCAGGGAGAAGCCTGATTAGAGGATTAGTGAATTAAAATAAATTCGACCCAACAGGGCTAATGGGGGAGATGCCTTATTGCACATGACCAGGCTGCCACTTTCAATGCGCTCGCAATAGTGTTGTGGAATGAAACGCAATACCCCTGCCCCCTGCTTTACCACTATGTTGAATTATTGCATTGTTAGAAAATTTCACCCAACACATATATAATCAGGCGCGGAGTCTTTTTTACTCATGCAGCAAGTCTCAAGCAATTAAAGTTGATGAAAGAATTGTGTTATGAATATTTGTTATGAGTGTGATTAGACTAGACGGCTGATGATGTGTGTGTACATGCATATTTGGCTCATTCAGGGAAAATCTCTTGTAGAATACTTATGAACTCATTCATTCACAATTAGGGGCTGTTTTTAGTGTATTACAAAAGATTTTTCCTTAAAAGAATATTCAGAGTTCAATACAAGTTAACTATGTTGATCACTACAAAAAATAAGTTTGACATGTTTCTCCTTTTCTTACAAAAAAATAATAATAATCTATAATAATGCACTCATCCATTTTTGGAGGATTGTTATTTGTTTTTAAATAAAAAAAATATTTTCTAAGTCTGAATTAATTTATTTTGTGTGTTTATTTTGAGTGCTGCTAATTAAATTTAACTTGTATTGAACCTAAAAATTCCTTTAATACAAATTTTTGTTTTTTTTGCACCACTTAAAAGATACTCCTATAGTCATTTGCATCTGAAATACAGTTTTCCTTCTTTATGGCATTCACTTTTCTCATATAATGCATATTTCATCCTCCTTGTCGATTTGAGATTTTAATAGATTTTGAGAGACTTCCAGATCCAGGCAATCAAAGTCTTTATTGAACACAAACTAGCAATAAAAAGAATAATGGCATCAAAGCACATGTTTTACATTCCACCAAATTCTGAAAGGATTATATGAGACTTATGGGGCCATGCCTTGACTTAGCAAGCTATTAAACATGTTTCGCCAATGTCAAATGCTTTGTAAAGAACTTCATAAAAACTCTTTTGATAGGTAATAACGTGGAGGAAGTGGAGCTTTTTTTTGTTCTCCAGAGCACTCTTTCACAAACATAAAAATGCAGCTACAGAGATACGAGCATGAGAGCCTAATGCGGTTTTTCCCATTATTGTGTGTAAAGTATTATTATTGTTTTTTTAATTACATTTCTGTCCCTGCAGCAGACTGCAACCTTTGAGGGGGAAAAATGGAACACTCCTTTTATTGTTACCAGGCAGGTATTTGGCAATAAGGCGCATTGGTGTCATTGTACACGTAACATGTTTAATGTGTAAACAGACCATAAATCATGAATCATTGCAGTGATATTTGATTATGCTCCATAATTGCTGTTACCCACGCCAGAATTTTCAGCTCGTGCTGGCATTAAGTGCAGTCTGCTCTGTAAACGGTTGTAAGTTGGAAACGTCGCTAACGTTTGTGATTTTATAGCTTATCCTGTGCTCATATTGAGATATATTTGTGCTTTTTGTTTAGATGTAATGTAGAACATCACGACAGAATGATTTTGTCGGATATATTGAGGCTCTTTTATTGTTCGGTTTTGTTTACTTTGATTCAACGCCATTTTTAATATTCCCAAACTTTATAATCCTCCCAAAATGAAGAGAACATTAACCTGTCTGGTCAGATACTGTGTAATGAAACTTTGTCATTGTTTACAGGCTTGTGTATTAGCCTGTAATATATGTATTTGGCTTTATAAATGGAGATATGTCAGCATATGTACACCGTCTCCAGCAGGAGAAAGGAAAGTTTGGTTCATGAGGAATTTAAAGACTCCATATACTGTAGGTCCCAAAAACATAGTCGCCCCTAATCAGCCCTAATAGAAGGTATGTTCTCAATTTCAAGGCAGACAGATAATAATATGGCACAATTGTGTGGAAACACCGTAGTGATGAAGTCCACAGGGTTTTCAATGCGTACAAGGTGTGTATTTTTAAAATTGGGTGAAGTATGCTTGTTGGAAAATGCTGTTCTCTTGTGGGTTCTTTTTTTTTTTAAAAGATCAAACCACCAATACAGGACTGATTGTTCTTGTGATTCATGACTGCAGTCTGCCTAATTCCTCTAGATACACAAACACTTAATTAATGAGTCATTATGAGAGGAAGGAGAGCCCAGGGTATCTGTTAAACACATTCACAGATTGGGGCTAATGAGTTCTGTCTGTGCACGGTATGCCCATTATGGGATTGGCGCTGACTGGTGTTCCACCTCTGGGTGGCGTCGGTGCTGGGATACTCGCTGGGCCAGTCCTGGTCCTGTAGGGCCGGACGGGCTCCCAAGGGAGTGCTGAGGCCCTGAGCCTATGCCTTATCCCAGCTTCAGGAAATGAGAGCCTGACCTCTACTGTGGGAGGAATAAGGGCTGGGCAGGGAAAAAGTGCATTTATCTTTCCCACAAAAAGCTCCAGCTAATTGTAGCACTGAAGTACACAGTTTCCATCATAATCCATCTCTAAAGGAGTGAAGAACTGGAATAAATTTAGAGTACGTAAGTGGTGAATCTTCTTGTAATAAATACCCAGGAAGAGAGCCAGAATTGTTGCCACATTGGGTTTTTGTCCTGTAATGCATAACTTAGCAAAGGGGCCTTTATTCCCAGACCCGGTTCATTATCCTAACCCGTGTTTCAGAATGCAATTTTGATTCAAAGCCATTTTTAATGTGCCAAGACTATCCTTATAATAGGGCCCTCCCAAATGAAGAGACGCTTATTATGCATGGTCATAATTAATCCAAAAAGATCACTCACTTAATCATTCACATCAGACCCTAGAAAATCTTCTCTAGATTTTCTGCTGCTTTCTGATCATAAATAATCACACAAAGAGACGCTCAATTAGATTTCCCTCAAAAGTCCTGGCATTATGTTGGGGGAAAAAATCCTCTAACTAGTCAGGCTACATGCGTAATTGCTCTCCAGTGACTTTGATATCAGTCTTAAGCTGGAGGTTTAAGTTCTCTTAATGACGGCTTCTTTGAGGTAAAAGTTCTCCATAATTGCAATTATAATTATCTGTAAAGTTATTTTTTTCTCCCAGAACCTTTCTGCTGGGTTGCTATTGGTAGCATTCAATGTACATTAAGTTTTGCTTTGCAGTGTTGCTTAACTATTTTTTTATGGCCGTTTTGCAGCGAAAAGTTTTTTTTTTTTTTTAAGTTTTAAAGTTGTTGTTTTTTCTTATTCTTTTACATTTTTTTTTAAATTCTTGTTCTGTTCAGTTTTATTTATTATTATTTGTGCAGTTAAGTGTTGTGTAATGACTTTTATTTTTTGCAGTTTTGCATTAGTGCCATTTTGAATTGAAATACCTGATTCATGTAATACCTAACCAAATGTAACAAGACATGAAATGTTTTGCATTTCGACATATTAGACATAATAGTGCATATTATAAAATGTTATTTGTGATTAGTTATTATTTACCAACTAGTATGAGACAGAATTTTTTTTCAAAACTGTGTAGAAAAGTAAAGAAACAGTTTTTTATATTTTGCTGCTTTCTGCTCTCCTTTTCACTTGGAGACTGAAATTGTAGTCATCTCCAATTTTTTTATACAGATCCTGTGCTCATCTCGTCAACATTCAAGCAGAATTTCACTCTCAATCTTCATTCTCTGAAACATCATGTCATCTTAGCCAATCAGTGATAAGGGCAGTAACTAGATCTGGTAAGCCCATTACTGCAAGATATGCCTACCCAAACCCATGTCTTTGTTTCGTCTTCCGCCAACTAAGATTACTGCGTAAGGATTTTTCCCTCAAGTGCAAGAAATTGCATTGACCTCTTCTATCTATTGCTTCCATATGCAAGCAGTTATCTTTCTTGCAAATGGAAATGAGACCCAAAATTGCAACAAATGGGGCCATGCCACTGAATGCAGATGTTTCCCCTTTTTGCGGAGAGTACACATGCCCGATTGAATTAACTTTAACCCCTCTGTTGACGAAACAGACATCTCTTTTAAAGGCTCCTCTTCCCCCAAATTTGTTTAGAGTTGGACCCAGTAAAACAACTGTATCTCACATTGGAGTAAATAACCTGTGATTGTATTAAACACGTGTTGAAAAGTGCTCTCCCAGGGACTTAGCAGGGGTTTCTCGTGTCCAACAGTTCACCAGTTTCACCCCTTTGCTGAGTAAAAGAGTGAGATTTGAAGAAAACCACCTGTTTGTGAGGCGGTGGAGGGATGAAAGTGGTCAGCCGGGTGGAAAGAGGCCGGGGGGATCCTAACAGGTGCTTCCTCTGCTCGGAGCTGGGAATGCAGTGCTATAATGTATGGAAATGGGCACAGGAACTCGCACACTTTGACTCTCTCTGCCCTTGCATATAATGAGGACAACTTATAAAACAGCCCTGAAGATAATTTGCCAAATTGGTTAAATGTTGCTTAGAGCTGTGCGTGTTAATGGCCTCCATTCGAAACTCGGATCGGTCACCTGAATGCAGCGCGAACGCTGTTGTTGCATCGTACATCTTTTTACCCTGCAGTTCCGCCAATATAGAGCCCTGTAACTTTATTATCCAATCTATTTTTAGCACAATTAGATTAGGCCACTATTTAGACTTAAGCGTAGTGAGTATTTAGCAAACAAGTAGAGCTTAGCCGTTATTTTATTATTTTGAATGTATTGCCTATTCTTTCTGTGTTACAAATAACCTGTTTCCTTCTTGGCCCATAATTCATCCTTGTGGCCCAACTACACAGGATGTATCTGTTCTATTTCCAGCTCAGGTCTCCCCTCCCTCACTCACAGTTGAGTCCCAGGGCACAGCCTCCAAGAACCCAGGCACAAACAGCCTCTAACCCCATCATTTATAAGACTGTCAGCTCAATACACTCAAAAGTTATATATACACGCAGAAAACATGCCGAATTGGAACATACAGGTGCTAACTTATTTCACTTTAGCTTTTCCTGTCCGCAGTAATGAAGAGCAGGTGAGGGCTGGTGCTTTAATCAGCTTGAGAGTAGGACGCATGGAGATTTGCTGCTTGTTGAAAGGCACGCTGTCCACATGGGGTTGATTATAGGGGGTAGAAGGGAAAATCAGTCATGAGCAATTGTTTTCCCAGTTGCCATGCTCAAAACGGAATAACTTGCACATCTAGTGAAAGGTGGCTGATTCTGACCTCATCAAAGTCCCACCAACAAGATCCTCAGCGGCCAAAGCAGACGTGAGGGCTCTGTTAGTGTCAGCTTACATTGCACGACCGTGACTCTCACGCTAAGTTTAGCCCTTCATCTGTTCGGCTGGTGTGAACCCTTTATGTAAATCGTTCCGAATGACTCACAACTTGAATAATGACATCATTATTCAAGTGTTTCTGTGACTTCTGAGGAGGGTAGTCCAAAAAGTTAACGATGACTGTTTTTTGTTGAGCATTTGTAATTCACGATAGTAAAAGGACGGGATAAAAATTGATCAATTAAATTCTGTAAGAAGATATAAATTGTGTTTTATGTCATACCCTGTTGACAATGATTAATTTTTTTTAAGTCAGATGCTGTTCCCTCACACATAAATATTCTGACTGGGATGCACAATATATTAGTACCATATTTTTTTATTGGCTGATAAGTTTTTCAGTTTTATTGTATTTTTTTTTTTTGCTTTTATTTGTCGATATTGGATATTCTTCATGCTCATTTATCCTATTTTTGCATATAGATTATCTCCTAATTGTGACAGTTACGTAAATAATTTATTACTAATGTTAAATGTAATCTGTAGCAAATCCCAGAATTAATATCTATATTGTTATAATGCCTAATTTCACTTCAAATTATTTTTTATAGTTTATTTATTTAGACAAAATGCAAAACGTTTTTGATATCTGTTATTTTTTCAGATAGCAATAAGAGAAAAGTCACCTCACAGATTGGTGCATCCCTAGTTATAACATCCCTGTGATTCAAAAGTCATACAGCATTTATTCTATTTTTAAAGACTGTCATGTTGAGGAGTTTTGACTTATTCAACCAAGCTAAAATTTGCAGTTTACCAACTTCAAACAAGTCTATATTTGATGGATAGTTGAATCATTTTCAGTAGGGGAAGTAATACATCATGGCTATCCCGCCGAATCGGGAGGTAATTGTAATGTTTGGTAAACAGAAAGGATCCGGCTTCATTTGGGAGAGTATCCGTCTAACCACGCAGGGTTAATTTTATTTGACGACTTCATATTTTCCCTGTTTTAACTTGGTTCTGGTAAACGTATGTGTGTGCTAGAGCAGTGTCAACAGACGTGCAATTACATTTGTTTACCCATTTGTAAAAGTGCTCGCCTGTTGCTAAAAAATAAACCGGGAACGTTTGCATGAGTGGAATCCAGTTGAACAGAACAAGTAGGAATATTCTTCTCACGCTAAGGACGTGATGCTACATGATTATATTTTAGAATTTTTTAATTGGCAAAAAAGGCACCACCGAACAAATTCCCTTAATTCATCACACTCCTGTGCAAACTTACACAGTCAAGTTCCAAGCTCTTCCAAGGCCAGCGCTGCCACTCTTTCGGGCGCATACCAATAAGACCCCAGACTTGGGTTGTTTACTTCCTAACGCTCACGCGAAGCAACCCCTTCTGTCTTTGTCTTTGCATGTTTTTTGCATTCTCTTGAAACGCCGCTGTTTGCAGCGCATTTGTTAATGGGCGCTTACAGTTCCATAAAAGTTTCAGCTCATCACGAGGCCTGAACTTTTTGAGGTGATAAAGAGGTGAGAAAAGCGAATAATTCCAAGGTGATAAAAAGCCCACATAGAGATATTAAATTTAATCTAGTCGACCATGGCAGGCAGAGAACTTCGGAAGGTCATCGACAAGTAAATGGAAGGCATCGTTTCGCATAAAACTCCCCACCTGATCTGTGACAACACCACTTACCGTGTCATTCAGCTGACAAGTGGGCATCAGCTCCCATTACCGCTGCCCACGTCAAAGGTGTCAGGCAGCTTTTCAAACTTCTACTCTTCTCCGCCATATGAAAGTCGGTGACAGACAGAGTTACCGTCTCTGGACAGAGTGCTGCACTATGTGACCCGCTCCCATTAGGACTAAGAAAATAGTATGCGGAGTAGAGCTGTGGGAGAAAAGGATACAATAACAAAGTGCCATTTGGGTAGTCTCTCAGAAGTGCCAGGGGACAATTAAGCTCCTATTTTCTCTGCCCCCATCGGCCCGGGCTCAGGCAGTTAAGTCGTTTCAGAGACATCCTGCACCTGTAAAATTGCTACGCTCCTCTGAATTATGGAGGGGGTGGTGTGGGAGTGTGAAAATAACCTGTCTTTAACCTCTGATCTCGGAACAGTGTAGGACCGCCGGCAATGGAAGATGCAGCCGCGGTCGAGGTGAAGATGAAATGAGCTGGAGTTCTTAAAAAAAAAAGCCTGACATCTCCACTGCTTTGGTCAGAGATGAAAGCTTGACGTGTTCAAGTGAAAGGTGGACTGTAAATAAACACGCAGCCCTTTTTTTTTTTTTTTTTTTTTATGAACTTGATGTAGACCAGTCCAAAATAGTTCACCAATTGGTTGTGTTACTTGGATAGTCAGGTCGTGGTGCACTGCTTTCATCTGTGTTTTCCCAGTCGAGCTGCATGGGGGGCTTTGCCTGCGCTTTACCAGTAGGTGCAGCTGTGGTTCAACTGGAGCAGGGTGAGAGAGCGGCCCTGAATACTACACATAATATTAGCAAACGCAGCCGAGGCAGTAGCTTCTGTGATTATGTTAAGGCTGTGATCAAAACTATTGGCATGCAGCTCAGATCATGCAGTGCGCGCTTGTTTAGCCAAGCGTAGTTCCTGAAGTCATTGCGTTTTAGGTTCTGTGAGGGGCACAGCGATGCTGCATCTGGATGTGAGATCCGGCTTTATGTTTGGGGTTTGTTTTGCTGCTGTATCCAAGGTAATTTTCAGAATGTGTCAGAGTAACAATAACAGCAATAATAACAATAAAAATAGCTGGTGGAGTTGTTGCAAATGATATTAGGTCTGCAGTTCCGTTAAGCAATTTAATTTAACATTGTGCTTTTAGTTCAGAATCATAATGTAGGAGGCAAAGAGGAAGATGACAAATGATGCATTATCCATTTTTTAATGTCTTAGGTTATTAATTTAGGCCTTAGTCAGCATACATATAATATAATTTGATGTCAATCACAAAGAGGCTAGAAGTGTGTTCTTTTTTTAATTGGTTGAATTTTTATTATAGTCACTATATATTGAACCTGTATCAGTTACTGTTTTAAATATTAGATTTTTTTTAGTTACTGTCAGTCGATATTGGATATTTATTTGTGTATGTTCATTTATACCATTTTTTATTTAGATTGCCATTTTCTAGCGCTTGCTTGTAGATAATTTTTAAAAACAAAAAAATTATTATAACAATAAATGTAATCTTTAGCAAAAAAAAAAAAAAAATTGTGTTACCCATAGGCCTATATTACATTGTTTTGGTGTCTAAATTAATTTTTTTAAATTATTAGTTTTATTTTTTATTGTTTTATTTGTAATTAATGTGTATCTCGATTTATATACAAAATAAAGCAGAATTTTTAAATCTGCCATTGAGTGGTTATCAGCCGTAAAATGAAAATTTTAAACAGTATATTCAAAAGGGGCAGGACTAGATTATGTCATGTGGGAGATTGATTTTAGTTTTTTGTGTTTAAATTGTAATTAATTAAAACAAAATAGAGTAGAATTTTAAAACCATCCATTAATTGGTTAGCAGCCTTAAAATTAAAATATTGAAATAGGATATTCAAATGTAGAGAACTATTCTATCCTTACTAAAATTATTGATTTAGGTTTTTAGTGTTTTATTTACATGTAATGTAAAATATATTTTAAAATAGACCATTAATTGGTTTTAATAAAATGAAAATATTGAAACAGAATTAGTTGGGCAGGACTACATCGACTTTTTCTTTCTTACTTTTTTCCCTTTGTGAGCTTTTATTTAAAAACTGAAATATAATTTGTTAATTCTGTTCATGTATATTCATTCTCATCAAATAAGCCATCTACCTTTAAATAGCTAAGGTCCTTTCAGGTGGCAAAGTTTATCCCTTTTTGGATGTTAAACACCTATATAAGTGACATTTTGAGTGTAACCCGATTTTATTCTTCTAATGATAGAGTAGTAGGTGCTTGGCTCCGCTCAACTTGTTGTGTGTCAGGTGAAATATTGCTGAGCACTTTGATGCTCAGTGGAGCTGAGAAAGGAAGTCCTGCTGAGGCCTGCTTAGTTCTCTGCACTTCCTGTGTTGCCCGCTGCTGCTCTGGACGGGGCTGGAGTGCAGCAGCCAGACCTAGCCCCAGAGGGAGCAGAAGTGGGCCTGACTTCATACATGATTAATACCCCCATCACTTTCTAAACGGCTGCCAAAACTTTGCCAGACCAAGTCCGGAGTTTGGCTTCCAGATACATTGCTCCATTTATGAGAGGAAAGTTTTCTCCTGAGCGAGAAAGAAGCTTTCTTTAATTTGATAATTAGTG
This sequence comes from Enteromius mattozi, assembly GCA_032359235.1. Taxonomy (NCBI): domain Eukaryota; kingdom Metazoa; phylum Chordata; class Actinopteri; order Cypriniformes; family Cyprinidae; genus Enteromius; species Enteromius mattozi. The sequence continues at coordinate 14,143,890 of JAUMHE010000056.1, read as the reverse complement.
AGCATGTTTTTGGGGGTGAAAGGAAAGGACTTCATTTTCAAATAGCCTTTCATCTAAATAACCTGTAATTTCAGCCGTCCCAGATTGTATACACTACCGGTCAAAAGTTTGGAATAATTACGATTTTTAAAATGTTTTTGAAAGAGGTCTCTTATGCTCACTAATGCTGAATTTTTTTTATTAAAAACATGGTAAAAACAGTTATTTATTATTTATTCCTTAATTGCAAAGCTAATTTTTTAAATTATCACAGCCGTTACTCCAGTCTTCAATGTCACATGATCTTTCAGAATTATTTTAATATGCTGATGATGCGGCAGTAACATTTCTTGCATTCGTGTTTCATGAAGTTTTTGTGGAAACTGTGGTGCACTATAATATAAAAAAGTAAAAAAAATATATCTAAATATGTTCAGCAAAGATGCATTAAATTAATCAAAAGTGACAGAAATTTTTTGTAACATTTATAATGATTTTACTATTTCAAATAAATTGTTCTTTTGAGCTTTTTATTCATTGATGAATCATAAAAAATAGTTTCTTCAAATATATTAAGCAACAAAACCTTTTCAACATCAATAAGAACCAGTATTATTAATTGCAAGTATTAAAAGCATAAATTATGTTTAAATTATAGTTTTCTATTAATATTAAATTAATAATAAAATTATTAATAATAAATCACTGTTTTAATTAGTTTTTTTAGCAAGTAAGTGCATATTTGGTGAGGATAAGAGAGTTCTTTCAGAGACATTAAAAATTGTAATTCTTACGATTTTTTGGTAGTGTAAATATCTTAAATACACCTCCATATCATTGGAGTACTGACATTGTTTTTTTCTTTTTTTTCTGGAAACACGATTGGGTTTTTGACTCTGTATACGTGAGTGAGACAGAATGAATGAGGGACGGGAACGCTAAGGGTCAAAAAACACCACAGACATCTGCCTGCTGTGACCCCATTGTTGTGATAGGTGTTTGCTTTAGCCCAGAGAGGGGCCATTGTAATCCATCCTGCCGCTGAAAGGAGGTGCTATTAGCGGCCCCCCATGCCCTGCTCTCCGTAGCCAGCCAGCTTGGCTCGAGCCCCTAAGGACAGCCTCAGCTTGCTGCAAAAAGCCTCCTTAACAGGCCTATCTGCATGGAGCCACCTGCTGATGGAGCTCTGGCCTTTGTGTGGCTGTCTACATAGGTTGATTCTTTATCCCCAGGGAGGAACACATGAAGGCCGGACAAGCTGGCTCCTGTCAGGGCCTACCGTGGACTAGCAGAATGTATACGTAAAGCTTGTTTGTCATGCAAAAAGTCCAGAGTATCTTATGATGTTGCATCTTGATGATGCATCACAGTGCACTACAGTAGCTGTACTTTTTACTGGTTATGGCCGTCTCGTATAGTCTCATTATGGTTTCATTAATCTGTAATTCAGCCTCATGGTTTTTGAATGAGGGATTAAAGTAGCATGTTCAATATTATTGATCTAACTAATGTGAAGCGTTAAACACTGAGGGCTTAACTCATGCATACAGTACACTGAGAATTATTAGTTTATAAGTCTAATGGTGTGCTCTCAAGAAAACAGACGTATAAACCGTGCATACTATTATTTTTGCGAAATGAAATACTCTCCCGGCAGGCTGTTTTTTTTTTTAAATTTTTTTATTT
>JAUMHE010000056.1:14054434-14139582 GCA_032359235.1 Enteromius mattozi | reverse complement strand
TATATATAAAAATCCAAAACCTTTCTTCTTGCGCAGTTTAAGTTCTCATATTTAAGAATCTCATATTTTCAGTGGGAGCTTAGTTTTTTGGCCCACTTTGGGTTGTTACAGAAAAGTCAGATGCGTTTTTTTGCCTGTTTTTCCAACACAGTGGTTAAAACTACTGAACAACCTTCTAGTCATTTCGTTTCACCTTATTTATTTATTTATTTTTTTTACCTTTTGTCTTTCTTTGCCATTGTGATTTATATTCCCCGTCGACCTCATATACTGAGTAAATGCACAGATTGTAGTTCATTAAACATTAATAAGAGGAGAAATGTCACCTGTCCATCAAAGAGTCGATTTCAGCACATCAGCTGACAAAGACCTAAGTTGACAGATAACTGAGAGTAAACTCTGACCTTCATCTGGCTATTGCACCATCAAATAAAGAGAATTTTAGGGATTGCCCTCTGACTAATGTCAGTGGTCTTGATCTGCGAGTGAATTGACACCTGTCTTACTACATTCGCTCATGTCAGAGTTGTCAGTTGCTCCTGATGTACCCTCAGTTTATGGAGCTGTGTGAAGTTATGAAGTGTAGATCACCCAGCCCTCAGTCAAACATATGACTGATTTTGGAGAGTGTCGGCTATCTAGTTTCAGCCTCAAAATGGCATGTTAAATCTATTAAATATTTATTACAAATTTTTAATAATTAATATATTGGAACATTTGTCTCTGTTTTCAGTTGAAGCTTTCTCAAAGTGTCATTTGATATTATTTCAAAGACTTGAATACTAAATGAACATTTTAAAAGTTTGATTCAGTTGTTTCGCAAAAGTTTGATTTACAACCAAGACAGGTTGTGATAGATTATTTTCACTTGATGATAGTTAATCAATTTAATGTCATAATTCTTTAATAAAATTTTGCCATGTTGACATTTAACTTTGAAATACATTTAAAATTTGAAATACATAAAATAGAACAAGAAAATATTAAGTATCTGCAGAGTTTTTAGGTTGTTATTCTAACCAAAAGCTTATTTTATTTTAACTAGTTCTCTCTATTATACTGTTACTTCATGTTACTATATTATACTACTTTGTAATTAAAGTTTAATATTTGAATATTATTTTCACTACTTAGTGTGCTATTTATTTTGCTAAGTGGATGTGTTGTCCTGAACTGACAGAAATATGATGCATTTCAGCTTATTTTAAAATCACATGCATTTGCACGAGTACAGAGGGATTGCTAGTAGTCTTGAAATGTAGTAATATAAGAATATTATACGTAATATATTTTTTTATGTAATAAAACTTGTTATACAAATACATATTAGAATAATATGTCTGTGAAATAGTAAAGTATATTAACTTTTAAATATTTTACCCATGCAAAAAAGTAATAAAGATGAAATTAAACCTTTTTTACCTCTTTCTCTTGTTTCTCTTTATCTTATTTATCTTACTGAATAATGAATAGCATGAATTGTTGTTCATATTGAGTTTGCTAATTACTCATTAATTTGGGCCATACACTGCAGGCCTGCAGTTCTGAACCCGATGCATGTGTGTAAAAAGGAATCTCTCTTCCTGTTTTGCTCTTGTTATTTTTCCAGCACATAGCAGCGTGAGCAGCCCTGGTCTGAGGCATTGTTTTGTCGGCCCTGCTCTGTTCTCGCGTTCTTATTTATTCGTCTTAATTTGAGGCATTGCTTTCAGCTCCAGCGCCTGCCGTTCTACAAGCGCTGGGAGCGATCTCGCTGACCAGCCAGGTCACTGGCAGAACGTGGGGCCAAAATGAGAATTTCTGCAAACAAACACAATCAGGCTATGATTAGATTCCGCTTTCATGATCTTGAAAGGAAATGCAAAGGAGATTAGATAACAGGCGGGCCATAAGGCTCATTTATCCCACTTGGCGCTAAGTGTCTAGAGATGGCTAAATGCTTTAATTCCCCACTTGTGAAGAGCACCTCGGGCCAACTCCAGCTATTGCAGAACTTAACTAACGGTATTAATGTGTAACAAGGAAAAAATAGCAAAGCTTATCGCATGAAAGTTTGCTTCGGTGTGTTCCGCCACACTGATGCTTTTTTCTCCAAGTTCCCAACCGTTTTAAGTGCCACTCTGCAGTTAAGTGACCGTGGCGGTTTTTGGACCCTCCAAGAAAGACTTGTCCCAGCGCCAGTGTTTTTGATTTAGAGGCCAGCCCTGGCACGCCGTGCCCGATCGTTGTTATCTGAGTGAGGCTAATGGACGTGCTGGAATTAGAACAGGCAGAAAACGTCCTAAATGGGAACCTTTGCAAGGCAGCTGTTTGCTAGTTCACAAGAATACCAATAAATGGCAGCTACATAGCTTTCCTTAATCAGATTCGAGCAATCAGCTTGAAAAAAATTCCCATATGGTGCGGGAAAGCAGCGAGAAGGAAAGAGGGCCAAGGGTTACTGCAAGGACACAGGCCACTTCAAGGTTACCATGTCTGGCTACAATTAGCCATTCACAGAAGAAACGGGTCCGACGCTTCGGGGAGCTATTGCAGCTCAGTCGTTTGTAATTAGTCAGTTAGGAATTACTGACAGCGAAAAGCAAAGTGTGGCTCCGTTTGATCGTTTACAAACACGTTTTGCTGGGACGCTTCTCGCTAATTCGCATGCATGAACTTGTAAGCACACAGTGGCTGCGAGGTGCAGAGTTTGAGACTGAGTACATGGATCAAGGACGGTGACTTGGACCATTATTGCATCATCTAGATCAAACACAAAACACTGGGAAAAAAGAGATCCTGTTTTGAGACTAATATTGACCTTTCTTAAGAAATAAATCTCGGAATTTGTCTTTTATTTTTTGTGTAATAGATTTCTTTCTGCTTCCTTTCCTGCTGCTGCTTGTAATTCCGTATCAAACCCGTAATCCAGTTTGCCAACCAAATGAAGTTTGAGGGACTCTGTGGTCTGACAACCGTACCAAGTCATCAGTATTCACCGCAAATATTTGTCTCATAACATTCATGTTAGAGCAGGACAGGGTAAAGATGTTCAGATCTGTCTACATTTATGCGACTTTGCTTCATCTTCTCTTCATAGCAGATTGTCTTAAACCATACGAGATCCTGTCAATCTCGCATCAGCCTTTTTTAACAAGACCCTGTGAAATCAGCTTTCAGTTTATTTCATAATGTTCTTTTGGCTGTAAAATTTAATAAACCCTGCAGTACTTAATTTAGAAAGAGTGGCTGTTTCCGTCTTTCATAAGGAAAGTTATTCTGTCGCCCAGATGTTGTTCGTCAAAACTTTGATTGTTACGCAAGTGTTTCATAAGCAATACAGCATGTGAAATATGGCTATTCTCTCACACTTTTTGCTGATAAAGTGTGACCACATTTAAATTTCTGTGGTCTGACTATATCCAATATACAAAAAAAAAAAAGTCTGTGTTATGTCTGAACCGTGGCAAAATATTTTCCCACTAAAATAACAATTAATTATCTAAAATTAGCCCAGAATGGCTCTTAGTTAGTCTCCCAGTCCCAGACTGGTCTTGTTTGCTAGTTTTAGTGGTATTTTCAGCATCTTTAAGGCTTGTTTATTAGTTAGTAGTACTTGTATGTATGCTGTGTTATAAGCTGAGTAAAGAATACAAAACAAAGCTAATAAAAAATAAACCCTAAAACATTTGCTTTGAAATTGCCTTTGTTCTGTTGTGAAGTCATGAAAAATTGGCAAACATGCAACACAATGAGCTGTAAGATGAAAAAGTGAATGCTACCGTCGTGACAGCTAGCAAATGTTAGCATATTGTGAGCGCCTTGTTCCGCTAAGAACTGTCATGCTAATTAGCTAATTAAACCTAATCCTTACAAAAGTGCAGTCACACAACAGGGGCCTCAAATGCCAGAGATCTCTTTATCTCTGTGCATACTTATTCATTTTTAAAGCTGTGTTGACTGAACGTCTGAAGACATAAAAAGGAGAGAAAGCCTTTCCAACAATAGAGGATAAACAAGGTTTGTTGAAATCAGCCCAGGAGAAACGCTCGCCTCTAGGGGTCACTTTCTCCTATTGACTTTGGCAGTCTTGGGATTTTAAACCGCATGTATCCTGATTGTATGTGCAAGCAATGAGGTGCACTTTGTAGTCAAGCAATGTACAACTCCTATTTAGTCAGTTTGTTTAAATGATTTATTTTTCGTGTGTAGGGATGGAATGTTGGATGGAATTCCATTTATTTGCATACAGGGCTGTTCTACATGACACTGGTGAACCTTTCAAAACAAAAAACTATGACAACAAAGTGCTCCGGCATGTTTGTCAACCCCAGAGGGTTAAATAGAGATGCATGGTATGTCGATAATGTATCATTTGTTGATTTAGTTTTTTTTATTTATTGTTATCAATGAATATTAAATATATCAGCATTTCATATTTGTAACTTATTGTTATTGTTCGATAATAAATATATTAGCATTTAATTTTTTTTATGTTTTATAGTGCATGTTTTATATTTTACCAAAATCTGTCTGCTGTATATTTTAGAATTTAATTTTGTTTTATCTGTATATTTGTGTTGTATTGTCAATGCAATTTAAAATTTTGTTTTCTTAAATTTAATAATTTTTTTAAAATCACAATTTAGTGGTTTTTTTATTTATTGACATTAATCAGTCATGGATATTTTATCAGTTAATCTATAAAAGCATTAATTTAATATCAGTGTTTGATATTTGTCTCAGAAATAATTTTTCATACTGTACTTTACAATGCTTTGAAGATTAAATTGTAGCATTTAAAATAGTGCTGTCAAATCAATTGATTGCGATTAATCATAGTCAAATTAAGTTTGCACACATTATATAAACAAATTATTTTAAATGTGATCAATCACAATCAATTTAACATATATAAATATGCATGATTTGACATATAAATATTCACAGTACACACACGTAATATGTGTGTACTGTGTATATTTATACATATGTAATAAAAAAAATATATATTTATAAATAATATAAATCATATACACACACATGTATGTATGTATGTATGTATGTATGTATGTGTGTATATTTCTTTATTCATATAAATATACACAATACACACATATATATTACACATATATATTATATAAAGACTTTTATTTTGTATTTGATTAATTGTGATTAATTGATTTGACATCACTAACTTTTTACTATGTTTATATATATATATATATGTATATGTGTGTATATATTTTGTTTTTAAAAAATAGTATGGAATTTCAATATTGACAATTTATCGGTTAAGATCCATAGCATGAAAATAGTTATACTTCTTATTATTGGTGAGAAGTTGCGTGCATCCCTACAATGAAACACATACGTACACATATATTAAACTCCATTCAGGAACACACATGGGGGATCACATATTTTGAATCCATTGCAGGCAGATGCTTTATACACATTGCACACACACATATGTAGGGCAGATCTTACCCTTTTTGTCAAACACAACAAAGCCTGTGGAAAGCGAAGATGATACTAATTGAATAATAATATTAGTCATTTTGATGATTACTATAATGGACCTCTGGACTGCAAACCCTTGTGTTGGCGAACAATACATTTCACTTTCGTTCAGCGTTTGGTTCTTCAAGCGTCATGTGAAAAATCCAGATGTGACCGTTGCTGTCACCCCTGGATGGCTCGTGACCTCAAATTTATATCCAGCTCGTACTCGCAGCTGCAGCACTTCAAAACTTTCCCTCTTCCAGCTGGAGCTCGCAAGCTTTGCATTGATGAACTCCACCGTGGGACAAAAACGCGAAGGAGAGCTCCACAGCTACCACAGACAAGAGCGTTTGAATCTATTTTAATAACGCCCATTACGAGCGCGCCGTAGGATCGTAACTCCCCCCTCTCCATCATTAATACATGAGAGGATTTTCTCGGGATCTTTCATGAAAGTCAAAGCAGTCGAGGTTTGCCGGAGCTCAGCGCAGACCACAAAGGAGAAATTTCCCCTCGTGGATGTCAGACGGAAAAGAGGCATTTAAATAGCAATACACATAATAGTTCTGAATCAATACGAGTCATCAATATAAGTCGGATTTGTTTTAATTTATGTGAACCGCTTACGGATCAACCTCGGGGAGCCCCGTTGGCTCCAGCACCAGCCCTAAACCCGATTGTTATTTCGGGTCTGTCCTCTCATCGTACACTCTTACAAATAAAAATAAGAAATCAATGTTCGCTGCAATTTTTACGGCGCTGATTTAAGTGGCGGTGGCAGGCCAAATCCAATAGTGCCACTAAAGCTGACAAGCTTGACGTGTGCCTTGCCATGCTGCCCCTCAATTATGCAGGACCCAATGTTTTCTTGCCTTTTAATTGAATCACACCGTCTCAAACTTGTTATTTTTAATTTGTTGCATTTGATTTCTGACACCAGTGCCAGGGTGGCATGAATTATGCAGAGGGGGACCTTAATTGTGGATCCTATTAGAACGAAACTAATTGCGAATGATTAAAAAGTGAATCGGAGGAGGTTTTCAGCCTTATGTAAGTTTCTGCGGCTGCCAGAAATTACTGGCCTCGTTTGTTGTCAGTGTTTTGCATGTTTTGGTGGCATATGTCAAAGCGCTTAATGGTCGTGTAGAGACTGGTCTGATCTTTGTGCGGAGAGCAAGTTGTGTTATGATTGTAGATGGGGCCCACTGCTGTAAAAAAGCACAATAACAGACATCTGACTCTCTTTTTCAACTAGGAAGACCTCATATGAAAAGAATTGAGCGTAATTCACTATTTTTTTCTTCTTTTTTTTTGGCTAGTGCACCATGATAGTTAACTTTTATTGATCTTTTCTCGTGAGTTTTGAACAAGCCTTCTTCGGGATTGGTTTGTTACATAGAAAGCTACTTTCAATATTGGGCTGAAGTTGATAGTGAGCAGACGTTAATCTGGATTTTAAGAGCTTTTGAATCCCAGACAGTCATAGTTACCTTTAATGGAATACATAAAATACACCCCATTAAAATGCACATCTAATGTGCTAGTCAGTTTCTGTCCCACGGAAATGGAGTTAATAAAGGAATAGTTCACCCAAAAATGAAAGTTCACCCTCAAATCTGTATAATTAGTTTGTTCTGCCGAACACAAAGCAAGATATTTTGAAAAATATTTTGGTCACCATTGACTTCCATAGTAGGAAAAAAAAATTAATTAAGTCAATGGTGACCCAAAACAGCCGGGTTCTTCAAAATATCTTCCTTTGTGTTCGGCAGAACAAACTAATTCATACAGATTTGGAACTACTCAAGGGTGAGTAAATGATAACAGAATTCGCATTTTTGGGTGAATTATTCCTTTAAAGTTGCATCATGCATGAGTATGATCAAAATAAAATAAAATAATAGGATTCATGTGTGGTTTTGTGTATTGAATGTTACTGTAGATATATTATGAAAGTGGTGTTTATATAATCACTTCTCTTTGCTGTTGAATGGCTAAATTTAGCCTTTGGGCACAACGGAGGTACCTGGGTTATAAAGTACAAGTCTTTTAAACTTGCATCAGTTATCTGGAAATCATTTCTCCCTCTGCACTTGCTTTAGTTTCATGAATGCTCAATCAATTCAACAGGACAGCTTAACTTTCCTTCTTTTTTTTTCTCCCATAACCACAACCGTTTAAAGTCCCACAGGCCCTTACCGATTGAATTCAAACTCTATTCTGACAAAGCCTTGCGATTTCACCTTTGGGGGGCAGTTGAGAAAGAAAATCCCTAAAGTAAGTGAAATTCCTCTTTTTGATGATCTAAATGGTTGAAGGGGCCACATCACTGGCAGTTCATGTCCATATGTCCATATGGGTTATACTTCATTTGCTGGACTATTCTTTGTGCCAAGCTGCCTGCCCTTTAAATCTGTCATTATAAATATAAAGACCACCTATATTTACAGGGCAGGTGTAGAGTATAGTATACCATCTGTATATTTTAATGAATACTGTTATTTTAGATACACCACTATAATACATATCTATATAATAGTCAGAGTAAAGGAACCTCAAATATATTTTATCCTTGCATCATACTGTATGTAATAATAATAATAATAATAATTAATAATAATAATAATAATAATAATAATAAAAACAATGAACAGCAACAACAAAATAATAATAATAACAACACAATTTATTATTATTGTTATTATATATTTAAAAATGTATTTTATAAAAAAATAGTAATAGTAATTGCAAAAAACATTGATTGATTGAAACCTAAAACTTATTTTTAAATGGTTTTGTGTAATATAAATATTTTTAATATTTCATTGCTCTAAAATTACTTTTGCCCTAAAAATGGTGTAATATGCATTTGTAAAATAAATGTATTTATTTAGTTTGTTTGTTTGTTTGTTTATACATATTTTGGATTATTTGGAATGTATTGTGTAAGATTATACATATCTGTTGATTGATTTTGATTGATTAAATTATATATTTTAAAATATTTTGTGTACTAAATAAATTGTTTTATATATATATTAAAAAAAAAATAAATCTGTAAGCAAAGGAAAATTCACTCGCGAAAATGACACTCTCCGCATAACACATTAATGTTATTGAGCCTTTCGAGAACATTCTTCCTTTGGAGATCATTTGGTCATCTGTGTATATACTAAGGAGACCAGGCAGGTAAGATAGATCTCACAGCGTTTCTAAAATCCACCTGTCAGGTAATGTTGTTTGGCCTTAGACTAAAAAGCTTTCCTAATTTGGTATGCATGATAAGTACAGCGTGACGAGCCCTGCCAATTTAAGAAGTCCATCTTAGCATAAAAGTCCCTTCCAATAAGGTCCCCTTGCCTGGCACCATCCATATGATGAAGTAGCTCACTAAATTTCAAGAGCATCTCTGGAATGGTAGCAGATTCTTGTCCACTGAAATGACAATTAGAGTCACTTTCTACACAAGTTAGGTTTGATGCCTCCTGTCAGCTGAAGGGAGAGGGATATGTCCTGAGACAGAGACTAATCTGGCTCAGGCTCTGATTGCATTGCCCCCTCATGATCCACTCATTGACCACTCCAAACGTGGGGACAGGAGATGGACGTTTCAGGGATGGGTGGACGGAGTGGGGAGGGGGGGGGACCGAATAGTCCTCTGGCTGACTTCATGTTTCTTCATGTTGTCTAAAATGGAGCTGTCATTGAGCAGGCGTCTTTTGCTCTTTTCACTTTTTCTGCACAAGCTGGCTTTCTCTCATTAATAAAATTGCCTGTCAGTTGATTAATATATTTAGTCATGATTAATCTCATTTTTTTGTAGTTAACTCATTCAGTCCAAATAATATATATATATATATATATATATATATTTTTTTTTTTTTTATTTTTATTTTTTTTTTTTTTGGCGGTTTGCATGAATGTCATTCCTAGTGGTATATATGTCATTCTCTACCATGAACAGAGATAGATGACTGCAGCAGCTCTCTTGATTTGTGACTAAATAGTTCTTATTGTTTAGTGCTGGGCAATGATTAATCACAGCTAAATATAAATGTTTTTGTGTACATAAAATATGTGTGTGCTGTGTATTTACATACTCACCCATGTATATATTTTAGAATTTTTTTTGTTTATATATTAAATATATTTATATATAATAGAAATTATGTATGTATATATATATATATATATACATATACATATATATGTGTGTAAATACATTGTAAAAATATATGCTGTATATGTGTGTTTATATATACATGATAAATCTATATGGTTGATCTACACACATTATATAAACAAAAACGTTTATTTTAAATGTTGAAATAATCGTTGCCAATTATTATAAAAACTGCATCTAACTCAGTGCAAAACACTATAAAACTCTGGAAATTTTTAACTTTCGTCTCACTTTGTGGGCTTAAGATTACATGTGAAGAGATTAGTGTTTACTGCATTTATTAGTATTAACATTTCAACATGTGGTAAGGTCTTGATATGTAATTATTATTAATATTTATTACCTTGCAAAGTGCTTTTTTTGTGAAAAATGTATGTATTTGAATTAAATAATTTATTTAAATATAAAAAAAAAATTCTTTATAAAGGCTATTCATTTATTGCAATTGAACAAGATCTTCACACACTGGGAATTACATACATGCAGATAAGGACATTTCGTATGTCAGTTAGTTTATTTAATTATTTATTCATTGTGAAAATGATTTAAAGGGTTAGTTCACCCAAAAATTTAAATTTTGTCATTAATTACTCACCCTCATGTCGTTCCAAACCCATAAGATCTTTGTTCATCTTCGTAACACAAATTAAGATATTTTTGATCATATCAGAGAGTCATCTGACCCTCCATAGACAGCAATACAAGTGAAATGATCCCAGATCCAGAAACGTAGCAAAAACATTGGTAAAACAGTCCATGTGACATCAGTGGATCGACTTCACTTTTATGATGCTAGGAGAATACTTTTTTGTTCAAATAAAACAAAAAAAACATAATTCACTCTTCTCCTGTGACTTCTTCACACCATGCTCAACGCGGCGCATATGCAAGCTTTAACGTATTTGATGTAATCAGCCTTGTTTACATCCGGGTGAAAACACACGCATGTGTGTAATCTGTGGCTGTTTGCACGTACACTTACACAGTAATATTCTCTAAAAAGGTGGAAGACATAATTCATAGAAGAAGAATGGTTGAACTGAAGTTGATGTCACATGGACTTTTTTACCGGTATTTTTACCACGTTTGTGTTTTTTTTACCATTTTACCAAATTTACCAATTTGTCTTCCGAAGATGTACAATGATCTTATGGGTTTGGAACGACAAGAGGGTGAGTAATTACTGACAGAATTTAAATTTTTGGGTGAATTAACCCTTGAAGACAGAATTATTTAACATATTTAATTCATAACTTCAGTAAAATAGTTTGACTTGGCATATGAACTCTCCTTCTGTGAATGAGACCTTCCTCTACAATGGCGCTACTCCCTTCCATCACGTAAACCTTTGGCTTCAGTAAAATGTGTGACAGGAAGCATTCCGTTTCTGAAATACGGCTTCATTGTAGCAACTGAAAATAAATCGCTTCATTTTCTCTCACTTGTATGATTTTCCTCTGACAGTATAGTCACCGCACGTCAGTCCGCAGTCAGGCAGCTGCATTTGTAAACGCCTCACTGATATCTAATGTGGTTTTGTGGCAAGATGATCGGTAAACACCTATCTGAAACGCTTGTGATTTGACTGATGTGGTTCTGAAGGAGAGGTGAAATGTAAACAGTTGCTGTTTGGAGTGTCTTGGCCTGGTTTATCCCTGTTCTAAGTTATCAGAGCGGTTCAGTAATTGCTGTCAGTTAGAGGCATAAAGGCAGTGGTTTGCAGGAGTATCTGTGCATATCCTCTCGGATGTGGCTTTCCCCCTTGCCTCCTGAGACTCCCCTCATCCTCGCCATCGTTGTTTACCTCGTATTGTCAACAGCGAACATGTTGAGGAAAAAAATTAAAGGAGGCCTACCAGACGCAGCACAACAGGCACTATAATTGAGCAGATTACCCTCTGTACGCCAGCAGTGATTTGGGTGTGAACAAGGCGCCAAGAACACAGCTTGTTTTTTTTCCAGGAAAAATAGAAGAAAGGGTTTGACATTCTTATTTTTTTTTACCGTGCCACCTCTTTTTATGGAACAGAGCAGCTGAAAATTATTGTCATTTAATTCAGAGCTGTGTGGCACAAGAGCACAATTTATGCATTTATGATTATGTGTGTTCAAAATAACTTACTACACGAACACAATCCATCTTGTTTATAATGATTTAGGACTATAGGCCAACAGTGGTGATATTTCTTGGGCAAATTTACTAAACATTTGTAGCCTTACAACTGTATTTTTTATGGCACAAATCCAAGCATTTGCATCAAATGTGGTGAAAAAAGCTTAAATTATTCAGTCTTTGTCATGCTTTTCAGTTTATAAATATCTTATTTATTTATTTATTTCTCAAAAATGCTATAAACTATTCCTTTAATTCAGGCTTCTATCACTGATAGTGTTTTAAAACAGTAGGCCCAGATAATTTACTGTTTCCAGCATTGTTCTGAAGTGTGCATCTAAAGGACATTTTACTATACCATGAGGCCATTGAAGAGGATTTGTGAATCCCATTGAAGTAATGCAGTTGATGTCATATAATATGGCATTATTGCAGTACGTCTAAAGTGTATTCATGCTACACACGTTCATGTCAAGAACATACTTTTTAAATGACTGTGTAGCCTTTCTCTTAAATTTAGTGCCTTCTATACACTATTCAATTTTGGCTACAGCATATATCACAGCAATATAACATATAAAATTGTGGTTGCATGACCTGGCCTATCAAATGAGTAGTGATTTTTATTTATTATTTATTTTATAGAAGGTATGTCTGTGCCTAAATTGGCATAAGAACTAAATATTATGTGCAGAAATACCACTAACAACAAGCATAATTCATTGTACATGAGTTCTCCCATCTGTGTTTTGTGTGTGCTTTACATGTGTTTAAGCATGTGCATGGGATTGTGTAGAATGTCAGGGTGGGATTGTAAGGTTAAGATTCCCAAATGAGCAAGGGTGCTTCTCAAACACACGGCTTACCTGCTGGCTGAGATCAGTTTAATTTGTCCTTTATTGGCAAATGTAAAATTCATTCAGAACTGGCGCTGACTAGAGCCAAATCCAGCCTCTTGGCTCAAAGCTCCAGGAAATTGCTTGCATTAGGGATATATTGGTGTGAAAAGATCCCATGACATTACTTTGAACCGGTTAACATCTTCAAGTTCTGACACATTCTCTTGATTCTTGGGTTGTTGTTGATTTGTTGCAGCATGGCAATGGAAGCACAAAACTTACAAATAAAAGTATGGAAGTTTGTTTTATTATTATTACAATAAGAGTGGGATTTAAATCCTTTCTGCACAACAGCCAAAATGCAGTATACAGCAACTCTGTAAAAGTGCACTAGAGGTCTGGGCTGCCATCACCTGACAAAAAAATGATGTGTGATATCGATGGGTGATGATAGACCTGTTTTTGTAATTCTTCTGAATGTTGGATCCATTCGAGCTGGCCTTAATTTCACTCAATTTCTTCATGTAAATAATACTAGCCATTGATTGAGAAGTCTTCATTGGAACTGTTTTTCCCCTCATCCTGTTAAAGCTATTTCCTTCATTCACGTTTAATAGAGTAAATAACCCCAATGACATGATGAATCTTTTACGATTGGAGGTGAAATTATCTAAATGAGTTTAATGATATTTGGCTTTTTACGCGCAAGCCTTGCCTTCTTGCAAATCTGAGGGAGCGAATGAATAAGCATGTGTTTTGCACGTGTTTGTACAGCAAAACAAAACACATTTTCTTCTGGTCTGGCAAGTGTGAAACGATTTAAAAAAAGATTTGATTTTGACTCGCTTTTATATGAAAACGAAACCCCAAACACATTCAAAGTTGCATTAAAGCATTTTATAGAGTAGATATAAAAAGTAAACATTATTAGATTTAAATTAAGTGTCTGAAATTAGTTTTTTTATGCAAGTTCAATGTAGTTTTTTTATGTGTGTGGGAGCAGATTTTCTTTCTTTTTTTTTTTTTTGGTGCAGCTTTTTTAAAAAAATCTCTTTGTTTTCTCTGTTACAAAAGCAGGCCAAAAGGAAGATGTACCACTTGATAAAATTGGATTTCATGCATTTGAAAATATTTAAATTGTTAAGTGCTGATCTCTACTTACATTAATGAGGGTCTAGAGAAATTTTGACCTTGTGGTGTGCGTGAATCAATATGAAGTTGATAAGCCAAGTTCATTGCTGCCTAACATAAAACAAACCTGATTTGTTTACTTACCTAAGCCTGGGTATGTCAGGCCCATTATGAAATGATTTATAGACCACCATCCAATGAAATTGTTTAAAGTAGATTAGGTTCAGGGAACGATCAGCACTAATATGACAAGCTGATGCCACATGACAGGTAACCAAGCAAACAAGTTCCTGAAATTCAGATTGAATTAGAATCCTAATAATCCTGCGGGGAGTCCCAGATTCAATCAGAGAGTCTGGGGAAGGGGTGTGAACTCCACGCCCCTAAATAAGCACACACACACACACATCAGCCAATTGTGAAATAGGTGACAGGAGTTTGTGTACGTGTGTGTGTGTGTGCGCTCGAGCTCACATGAACATAAATCATAGACTTACATCCTAATATTCTATAAAATGTTTGTGCTAGTTTCCTAATGTTTTTGTTTACTTTCTTTAATTTTTTATTACCTTCAATAAAAAAGATATTTAAAACTTTAAGCAAAACGCTTGCCCTCTATTTTGTCTGATATTGATGCAATGCCAAAAATAGGAAACGTAATGCACAACAGAATGAGTGCCGCTCTCAGAAATTCTTTACCAAAGGCATTTATTGACCCGTACCTAATAAAAGCACAGGCTCATATCACAATGATAAAGGGCTTCTGCAATAAAGTAAATATTATCTTTCAACAAAGTGAATTTATGCACCATGAAGAACACATTTAGACTAGTTAAAAAAGTTAAATCTTCAATTCAGTAATGTCCTTACGAGTGTTTACATATTTTCGCAGATGATTTTTTTTTTTCTTTCCGAAATTTCCTCTTTATTTGAAAATAATGAATATAAATGAGTATTGTTCCCTCTGTTCCTAGGCACATTAAAGAGATTGTCTGCATATTAGAATATTAATGTGTAAAGCAAGGAAGGTGCATTGTCTGGACATTTGAATATGCATGATGAATATTGCATTATAGCAACAACAAATTCCAATTGCGAGGGCTGAGAACAAATCTATTATGTATTATTAGTATTATTTTTATATATGTGTGTGTGTGTATATATATATATATATATATATATATATATATATATATACACATTAGCTTTGTGAAAAAAATTTTCCTGACATTTTTGGCAACATTTGAAAAGCACGTTCATTTCATATAATGCAGAGGTGCATTTTCTTCTAGACTTTAAATAGATTATTTGCGCTTGTTATCATTGCCCATGATTTTCGAAGAAGCCCATCATCTAACAATGCTCATTTAAGACATTCTTTAGTTCATTTGTGATTTATTTATTATCCATCTGCTGCGGTAACACAAAATGGACCTGAGGAGTCATTTCCTAATTTAAGAAAGCAATGTAGCCTAACTATTAACTAGATGTTACTGTATGTCTTCGCTTTTTAATAGCTCCCTTATCCTTACTCCTTCTGCTGTCTGTTTTTTTTTTTCTAGTCTGGCTCTTTTTCGGTGAAGAATGTTGCTTTGCATGAGAAGGAGGATGAGTATGTTTCAGATCAGGCCCTAATTAGGGCCCCCAGCGTCAGTCCGGTGCGTCTAATGAGAGGTGTGTGACAGAGCAGGGACCTGGTGAGCACAGCCAGGTTCTGATGCGAAGAATTATAGGGCCGGTGATCCCCAACACAGCACGATCCACACCTGCAAATCCCTCACGAATGCTCTCCTCTGCTTTTGATGTGCTATTCTTTTCATGTCTTTAACTCCGACAACATCAAGACCCGATATCCCGTTGCAACTGAGGCAGAGGGGTGCGAGGGTAATCATCCGTTATACGTTTTAATCATGCAAATTAATTGATAATAGACCCTGTAATTAACAATGGGGTGCGTCGTGTTTGTACGATGAGTTGTAGATTACAGGAATTTGTTTGGGAAGGCAAAGTCGAACAATATGGCAGCAATCACGCCACTTAATTTTGCCGCACATGCTGTAACGACCCCGGCACATCAATGTGTTTCAGATATCCACATGCGCATTTATCTTGGGAAGAACAAAAACCTTTCCTAGACCTGCTCGTCATGCGAATAAGGCGCGATAGGATGCAGTGGGAGTCCGTGGCTCTTGATGTGACTGGGAAGTCGATTATGGCTACAGGGAGCTAGAGTGAGTTACAGTTCCCCTCTGCAAGAAATTAGCCCGTTATCAATTATCAATTAGACTGCCATGTGATTTACAGCCTTTAAGCAGGTGGTAGGTTTTTTCCCCTCTTACTTTTTTAACCTGTTATCTATTTTTATGAACACTCACGTGCTTTCATCCACTGAGCACTCAATCTGCCAGCACATGTGGAGAACATTGACTCTTTTTCTTGTTTAACTGTGCTTTGTTCCAGCACTGAAGCCCTTTTCTCTTTTTGTCTTCCCTGTAGCTTTAAGATACTTGGTGTTCTTGCATTGGAAGGATAGGTCAGTGAGTCAGAGCAGAGAAGCTGTAAATCACACAAAGGAAAGAGGGCCTTGCTAAAATTAACAAATGCTGGGCCGTCCTGCTTGCTTATGCTATAAATGGAAGAATATGGATTTTTGTAAAAAAAAAAAAAGAAAAAAACGATGTATGGAAGAACAATATAACTGTTTTAACTGCATCATCAGAAACACATTTATAATGTTGAATTCAAATATTGTGTGGGGCTTTCCATTAATATGGTAAATAAAATATATTTCTTTTTTTAGTAAGATAGATGCTTAACCTTAACCCAAAGATATTGATAGTGTATTCCACAAGGTCAGACTATATATGGATTATTTGATGTGTACTTTATAATAATGATTAATAACATCATGACATTAAATATGAAATATTATCATTTAATTTTTGTCCTAACATTTTACCAATTTTTCACAATATAGTTTAAAACCCTGGTATGTGTTTTTTTTTTTCCCAGCAATAAAATAAATAAATAAATACAAAAATCTAACTAACCAAAAACAACAACATCATTATGTCAGAATGGGTAATATGGTTGCGTATTTAACCAATATTAAGCTGAAAACATAAATTGTAGTTTTGTTTTTGTAGATAAATATTATGTTGTAGCTTTTGGTATATAACTATATTCACCACAAATTAAAGAAATTTTCATGCAGTAACCTTAGTAACCTGGTTAAGTGTTTGAACTTGAATGTAGTCAGAGCTACAATTGGTATTAAAAATACAATTTATTTATAAAAAAAATTCTGCTACAATATGCTGCTTCATGCACTAAGAAAAAAAAATTGGGTCATTAAAATTCTAAATAACTGCAAATAATGCATTATATGGGAAATAGCTAAACATTGTTTTGGGGCATTAAAATTAGAAAATAATAATAAAAAAATTGTTTGTAATACAGTTGTCTCCAAATCAGATGATGACTTACAGGAGTTGGATAGGCCTGTATGTATCCAGCTATGATTGTATTATCCTTGGTCATATTCACTATTTGCCATTTTTATTGTGTTATGATTTGAGCATACTATTAATTATTAAACATTTTCAAAGGCAGAATTTGTCAGTGTGTTGTTGACACGTTAACAAGATTTGACATGCATTGTCTTTCTGATGGCTTGTAGCTATATTTCAAAGACTTTCAACCACTAGTGGGCCACAATCCTTTGTGAGAGAGGAAAAAGTGATATTTTCAATACATATCTGTTATTTTGTTTGTGGAAATTGTGGGATTTGAGAATTTAAGAATTTATTGAAAGAGCTGTGGATTTATATGAGCTTTTTAATATGTGAGATATGATGAGTGGATTCAGCAGTGGATTTCCAGGTTTTCTACAGCCAGAGTGATTGTGGTCATTTGAATATTAACATTGTGGATTACTCACATAAATCATAATAAAGTTTTGCACCCTCTAATAGCCTGGGTTTTGATATTGTATGTTTTGACACATTTGATTTGTACAGTTAATAAAGTGCACCTGAAAGTGATAAAACAATGAAAACCCTTTTTTTTTTTTCCAGAGCAAGATGGTCTGTTGCACCATGATGCCTTTTGGCTGAGAGCAGAGGGTAGCACTTGGGCACTCATTAACAGGCTGCCCACAGGCACAGATACGTACCTGTCCCGCCAGCGTACTTGACACTCCCCTCAAACTTGTCTGTCTCCCGTCCATGTGCCCCCCATCCTGTCTCATTACTTATTGATTTGTAAATCAATAACACCTTTCAGGCTGCTTGAGATGGAAGAGGAGAGAGAACTGCCCTTGCTACCAGCTCGGAGAGAAAGATACTGGAGGGTAAAAGCAAGCTAGACCTTTTACTTAAGTGAGTGGTGGCAGCAAATGGGATACATTTCACATTTAGATATATGACAGCAGCAGCCATGTAAAATGTGATCCACTCTGCGATTGCACTCCTTGTCGTGTCAGCATTCCTGTTTCTAAAGGATGTTTTACCCAAAAATAGAAATTCTGTCATTATTTATTCCCTTCTGCGACTTCAAACCTGTGTGACTTTTTATTCAATGGAAAAAAATTCAAGGAGAAGAATTGTACTAGTTGTTCTTTTCTGTACAATTAATGTGAATGTGGGCTTAAGCCATTCAAACTACAATAGGACGGTCCTCACATTGACAGTTACAAGTTCATAAACGTCCATAAACTGAAAGTCTTATTACTTTCTGACACAACAAAAGTCCATGAATTTATCCATGAGCTCTTACCTTTATTATTATTATTTGATTTAGCTACTTGCATTTTATTTTTAAACTTTGAATGTCACCTACAAACAAAGCAGAATACTAACACAGTGCATCCGGGTTCAAAGTCAGATTTTGTTTATTTTTGTTTTCTTTGGGTACAAAAGTATCCTCATAGCTTCATAAAATTACAGTTGAACCACTGATGTGACATTGACTATTTTAATCCTGTCCTAACTACCTTTCTGGGACATGAAAGTGGTAGTTTTGCTGCTGTCTATGCAGGGGCAGAAAGCTCTCGGATTTTATTTTTAATTTTTATAAATATAAATATATATATTTTTTTATTATTATTATTATTATTTTTTTTTTTATATTATTTGTGTTCCAAAGATGAACAAAGGTCTTACAGATTTGGAACAACTTGAGGGTGAGTAATTAATGACAGAATTTTCATTTTTGGGTGAACTATCCCTTTAAGCTCAGCTCCCTAAAAAGGGAACCATGTTGCTTCAGATGTTTTAAAATACATTTGACAAGTTGAATGGGTTTTTCTTTAATGTTCCACTGAGGTAAAATTTTTGTAACAAGTAAATAACAAAAACTTTTTTTTTTTTGGTGAACTGTTCCTTTAAGATATATTCAAATCACTTTTGTGCTACTATGCTGTTGGTAGTGGCCAGTTTCAGAGATAAACCCAGAGGGGCCTGTCTGGATTCTCATTAGGTCAGGGCTTATTGTCACTGCTAACAGAAAAAAGGATTTGCTTGAAACAGCCAGGCACAGAACAAAAAGCTTCAGCCCAGGTCCCAATCAGCAGCTCATAAAGGAGCCAGCACAGGTCTTAATCAGTCAGTCCTTAATGGAGCCGCTCTTTAAAAGTATTATTAACCTCATCTGTCTAGATTAAGAACTAATAGCCCCCTTTCTGTGTATTGTCTTTGTAGCAGCTGGTAATGTACATATATATTAATCCACTCGCACAGGCGAGATTGTGTGGTGCGGGGGAACAACGGTGCCCTTCACAAGCGAGGCAGACACAGGTTAGGAAGCCACTAATTAAATGTCAGACTTGACAGATTAAAATTATGAAATTTAAAATCAGCAAGTAGCTCTTTGTCATTGTCAAATTAAGCAGCCGGCGTGATGAGGAGACGGGAATGGAAGACTTTAATGGATTGAAGGGGAATGTACTTTAGCAGCCCTGGATATGGTGAATAAAGATTTCCCTGCGCTCAAGGTAATGGGCTGCACGTTCAATCCAATGTGCCGATAGGCTGTGGCACCAAAGCCATCTGTGCTGCCACGCTTTTCCTAGCCATGCAATTGAGCTGTTTTACTTTGTAAACAACATGCAAGCAGTGAAAAAACAAGCTCTGTTTTAAAATCTAGCATGTGGCCTGTAGTCTTAGGCAGCACCATGGGAATTGCATTCTCAATTGATTTTTAATAAGGTCTGATGTTAGCATGTTGCGCAGCTTATGGTCTAAAAAATTTAGAAAAAAAAAACCAAAATAAAAAAGCAAACAATTATTAGGTTTATTATGACTTTTTATTTACACAAAATTATGATTCTGAACAAGAAATTATTGATTGGATTGTGGCAGATCTGAATGCACGCTTACAGTTAATTTGTAAGAAAAGAGTGGGGTTTAAGTGAATTAATAGGTCTCGTATGTCACCAAAGAAAAGACATTTTACCAAAAACATTTAACGTATACATAGATGAAACATTTTCAGTAATATTAATAAAAGGCATTTAGGAAATAGATTTTCATTACATGCAGACTTTAAGGAAAGTTGCTGCAGTTCAGATGAAAACTGACAATGCTCATTGACCTGGTGTTTATATATATATATATATATATATATATATTATATTTTTTTTAAATGCTAGCCTGATTTTTCACATTTCATAATGCTGTTGAGTAGCAATTGGGAGCATTCTGCCAGCAAAACAATTTGCTGGTTCAGTTTTTGGCTAAATGTTAAACCTCATTAGTAAAATAGTCACATTTGTTTTGTGACTTTAATATCAAAGTATTCACGCTCAACATGCATATTTGTAGTGTTTCTGGTTCATAATTAACCTACGATCAGATCAATACGATACATGAATCACAGAGACTGGTCCGAGAATGAAGGCATAATGAATACTAACAGAACTTTTTCTGCAGTTAGAGGGAAAAAAAAAGCTCTTGCGCAGCATTTCTAAATAAATAAACCAGCACTAAATTAGCCTGATTCCTTGTGCTTGCGTTCAAGGTTCAAAGGCTTTGAGCTCAAATCAGGTCTAGATGTGTTTAGTTTCAGATAGGTTGAGAGCACAGCTTGCAATAAAGCAATGAACAAACCAGAGGCAGCATTAGAGCAGCAACACTCAACAAGGATCCAAAAACGATACTGATTAAAAGTGACAAGATCCAATTAAATTTAATTACACAAGCTGTATATTCATTTTAACTGACAATTTTTATTAGGGAGCCACACACACTTAAAACAAGGAACTGAGGCTAAATTATATCAATGTAATACAGTTAGGTTATGCAGAATCCAGTGTGTCTAATTTGCTTTAATTGAGTTAGGGGCAAGAGGCCTGCAAAAGGAGTTCAATAGTTTGAGGAAAAGATCACTGAGACGAACATCTCTTGATTTGTCAGGCCAAATGTACTAAGGGAGATTATAAACACACTTCCTCCAGTGAAATTGAGATGTGAGCCATGTGCAGGATTGTTCAAAAGCCTTTTTTATAATATTAGTTTCTTGAACCAAAAAAAGCATCATTTAGCTTCTCTATGCATGCTTTCTGTGATCCTCAGAATAAAACAGTAATGTACAGATAAGACTTATATATATATATATTTAAATTAGCATTGCTTTGATTGGCTAACCTTTTTGCATATGAAATGAATACCAATCCTTGCTGTTGGTTTGCAGGGTTTCTGATTTGGTTTCTGTTGGTGCGTCTTGTGGTGAACTGCATTTTCTTGATGTATAGCTTTGTGAATGAAATGAGGAAAGAATCGTTCATAGCAATCATTTGTTTGATTCAAACCCTCATTGCATCTAAACAAAGCGGACATGTTTACAGTAGGTTTTGGGGTAAAATGCAACCTGTTCCATGCCCTTTAAAAGC
The DNA here is from genome assembly GCA_032359235.1 of Enteromius mattozi. Classification (NCBI taxonomy): domain Eukaryota; kingdom Metazoa; phylum Chordata; class Actinopteri; order Cypriniformes; family Cyprinidae; genus Enteromius; species Enteromius mattozi. The sequence goes on along the minus strand of JAUMHE010000056.1, from coordinate 14,117,944 downwards.
AACTTGACAAAGTCTTTACCGTATACTCCATATCTAAATGTGACATGACACATGAGAGCTTCTGGTGTGCTTGAGTCCTTTGTAGAGGTGAGTGAGTGGCATAGTAACTGGTTAGCCTCAGGTGCTGTGCTTCATATATGTACCCAGCCTGTCTTGTGCACGGGGATGCTCAGTGACTTGCCCTGTGGTGCTATGCTGAGTTTTCAAAGCACACAGATCATTTGTTTTCCCTTTCCATGACATGTAGTTTAGCTCAGCTTTCTTCTGGATGTGTCACCGAGGCAGACTCCGGGCGTTTCCCCGGTCCGGTCTTTTTTACCAAAGGAAAGTGGGAAATTTTCAATGAAAGAATGAAATGAATATTTTTGATGCTTACATTTGTTACATTTTTTTTTCCTACTCTGATTTAGCCATTCAAGCAATTTAAGAACAAAATTCTTCTTTAGAATGATGTTCTGGCCAAATAAAAATGTTTAAGTAAAACGTTAGGGAAAAACAACAGATGTCTTATTGTTGCATGACATATTGTTAAGTCAAGTCACCTTTTTTAATATAGTGCTTTCAACAAAACAGATTGTGTCAAAGCAACTTTACCATATTAAATAGGAGAAATTGTTTGTAGTAGTACAAAAGGACAAGAAGAAACACTCCGTTTCAATTAAAGTAAGTGATGTCATCATCAAGCTCAGTTCAGTTCAAATAGTGTCCATGCAATTGACAATATTACTGGAAATTAAGTGTATGTATGTGTATATATAAGTGCATGAAAGTATATAATGTTTACAATAAAATTACACAACTTTTGATGTACTTTTGTGAAGTTAAAAAAAGATACTAGGCTGCATTTATTTAATTTTTTTTGTGAAATAATATTTTAATTTAAAACAACTGTTTTCTGTTTTATATTTTAAAATCTAATTTATTCATGTGATAGTAAAGATGAATTTTATTATCACACTCAAAAACATATTTTTCTGGATTATTTAAAGAATAGTAAGTTCAAAAGAACAGAATTTTTTAATGTTATGAGTGTTTTTACTTTGACTTTTGATCAATTTAAAACATTTTTTGCTCAATAACAGTGTTAATTTCTTTCAAAAAATAGTAGTGTAGGTGTTTCATATAGAACAGTTTTCAGCTGTTAGGTCACAGGTCAGTTTTGATTGGTCAGAAAACAGTGCTGATTTATGCAACTAAATGTAAAATCAAGCAGTTTTATTACCAAAATAACTTGAATCATAAGCTTTTAAAGGAGATGAGAAACACTTTTAATATGTTTTGTTGACTGCTAAGACATCAAATATTTTTATGTATTTTTGTATTTTTATGTATATGTGGTAATACTAAAAGCTATTGGTAATATTGTTTAATTTTTGTTTGTTTATTTGCCTACGATGAACAATTTATATTCTGTGTCACTTGATGTCCATTGTAAAATCTTGGTCCTGAAGCTAAACCAGTTGAGAACCACTGATGTGGAACATTAAGGTATCTAAGTATGTGTGTGTGTGTGTATGAGGAAGATTGAGAAAGAGAGAGTGTGAGAGGTGGTAATGATGTCCTCAAGTTGTTAAATGCAATGGTCTGTGTCCTGTTCACCCGGCGTGCTGTTGCTCTCCCATCTGTGCAGGGAGCCACATCTGCTCTCGAGGTCATAGAGGTCAGCAGTGACACCAGATTTAACTGTTATTTACTCTGAATCCCTGACAAGACACATACAGCCCACGCCCACTCAACTGATGTATGTTAAATGTGCTCCAAATTACCAGTGTGTTGGATCTATTGATGGGCCATTCGAGCCTGTCAGCCTGTCTCTATCAGCCTCTCAGTTATCCCCCTCCTCTCCTTCCCCCGTTCGTTCCATCCTTCATCTCTCCCTAGCTCCTTCTCTCTCTCTCTCTCTCCTTCTCTCTCTCTCTCTCCAGGCCCCTGCGCGTCCTAGGCTGAGCACCTTGCTCTGAATGGGAAATGAGGGCTTCGACAGATACATGCACCTCTGGAACCTGTTGGGTGTTCAGACACATGTCTTGCCCATCTCATTTTGAACAGGTTAAAAGACCATGTCAAGCACATGTGCCAGCATCTTCAACAAGACCTTGCAGGAGACGTTGTTTATTATGTTCTGATTTACTCTGGTGTGATTACAACATGAGTGTGGATAGAAATTGTGAGGAAATTAATGTTTATGCTTCTAACTTTGCTTATACCGTATATATACAAACAAAAATGTTTTCACAGAAATATAAGCAACACAGCTCTTTTTAACGTTGTTCATAATTAGAATTGTTTCTTAAGCACCAAATCATCATTTGTGACCCTGGACCACAAAATGCGTCGTAAGGGTACATTTTTTGAAATTGAGAGTTACGCATAATCTGAACCCTGAATAAATATGCTTTCCATTTAATTTGTTATAAAACAATATTTTGAAAATCTGGAATTTGAGGGTGCGGAAAGTTGTGCGCCTTTAAAGTTGTCCAAATATTGCTAATCAAAAATTTGGTTTTGATGTATTTACAGTGGGAAATTGACTAAATATCTTCATGGAACATGAACTTGACTTAATATCCTAATCATTTTTAGCATTATAGAAAAATCAATAGTTTTAACTCATAACATGTATTTTTGGCTATTGATATAACTATACCTGTGCTACTATGACTATGATCATGTGACACTGAAGACTGAAATGATGACTGCTGAAAATTCAGCTTTGCATCACAGGAATAATTTACCTTTATAATATACTAGAAAATTGATATTATTTAACAATATTACTGTATTTTTACTGTATCTTTTATCAAATAAATGCAGCTTTGGTGAACATAAGAAAGTTCTTTTGTAACGTATGCAAAAACAGTAGCTATATTTTAGTTGGCCAGTCAGATGGTAATTGTATAACGATTGATTTAGTGAGTGAGTGAGAAACCTTTAGATGAACCATTTTGACAGAATCATTAAAAGAACCGGCTCTTGAGAGTCGTTTGTTTATGAATCTGATGCTGGTCGAACTGTATGTTGATGAACCTGTACCATTAAAACAAAAATTCAGTATACATTTTTGTTTAATATTTTAATTTTGTAGCAAATTATTTTCCATGCCATTCATTTCCAGTATATTTTTACTTCCCAACTGTTTTTTTTTCCCTGCAGTGATCTCCATTTAAACACTATTGAGCCATTTGCTTAATTAATCAAATTTATTTATTTATTCATTTTAATTTTCAAAGTGCCGCCGCTGGGACAAAATGAAGGCGCGATGCCCTTTTACTCTGCTATATTTGTCTGTGTGACACACTAAGGACTTGTTGAGGACTCAATGACACTGTGTATCTGATAATGTCAGAGTCTTGTCTGGCTGTAAGGGACCCTCATGTTTACACAGAGGCAGCAGTGAGGAGATTAGCGCAGAGGTTCTTGTAGAACAGCGCTGTGATGAGCAGAACAAGGCTCCACTTCGGTTCATAAATAGCGCAGCACATGCACTGCTGCTAATTGACTCACACAGGCATTAGTGGGATTAAGTTAGAGCCCAAAGTTCATTAAGCAGATAAATGCATCTCTTAGCCTGCTAAAGAGCTCCAGCGCTAACAGAGCCCACTGAAAATAGCGCTTATGCACAATGGTGCTCAACCGAGATGAAATCATGTTCCTTTTAGTGCTGTTGCGTATGAGGAAAGCATCAGTCATTTAAATAATTTCACTGTAAGTACAGTATGTTTGGCGCAACTAGCATGACATTTATGTAAAAACACACAGTGCTAATCACCAAAACAAAGTTGTTGTTTGCTTTTTTTTAGCATGTAATGGTCATAACTGTACACATCAGTGGGATTTGCATTTTTTTTGTTAAACAAACAAATGGCTAATTGTCAGAATGTTTAGAAGATAATATAATATTCCACATTTAGAATTTCTTGACCCTAAAACATACATAGCTAAATGTTGCGATTTACAAACTTTCTCAAGCTAATTTTGTTCTATTCGTCAAAGAATTCTGAAAAATGTATCCAGGTTTTAATAAAACACCTATATAACATAAATGCAATGATCATCACTGTACATGTTGGCACATTTGGCATTTTTTTTGAACAGGCAAAGATCTTCCAAAAAAGCTGTTGTTTGCATATCATGCATGTATAATGTTAATCTCAGGGAAAAGTAAATGAACGCAGGCCTGTTTTGTAGAAAGTGCTCTCCAGCTATGAATGACATCACAGCGGGCGCTCAAGAAAGCGGTGGAGAGTGCTTTCATTTTGCCACTTAGACGACAAATTACCCAGACAATAGACCTCTAAAGTTGGCAGGTAATTCAATCGTGACTGTTGACTCCAGGCATTTGCTTTGTTTGCCCTCAGAAGGAAATAGCCAAAAATTCATCTTGGCGCAGTCAAACGAAATGAAAGATAATATTCTTTATCTGCTCGGGATAGCTGCGGATGAACTCCTCCAATATGAGTGTAAATAAGATTTAGCGATTCCATACTTCAGTTGGCTTCAACTCAAAGTGATTTGGATCAATAGCGTTTGCCCGTACGTACGTGTGCGCGAGCGACAGGGCTCCAGCCCGTCACGAAGGGGAGGCACGAGGGCTGTATTCAGATTTCACCGGTGTCAAATTAATTCCAGGCTTATCGGGAAATTCAATTAGCAGGGAACCCCCCTTTATGAGTAAGAGAGTGTCCGACATCCCAACGTGACAAATTACAGCGCTCAGAGAGCATATCAAGGCGAAGTGTTGAGGCTTGCTAATCTTCCCTCTAATTCTCAATTACTGTAAAATGAAGCCATAAATCACAGGGACAGGCAGATCGATGGAAACGTTGTTTTTGGAGTGATTGGCAGCCACCCCAAAGGTTACTTTTTAAGTTGGTTTAAGGTTACCACTCGGAGAGGGCTTGAGGCGGGGTGGTGGTGGCGGGGGGGCGACGTGTGGCAGCTTGGGTTGGGGGCGGCGGGGGGGTCGAACTCAATCTATATGATGCAAGGTTTCAATCCTTTAGGGGATACAGCAGAGGGACAGGACCAATTTTTAGCCCATCAGCCATCCAATTTTTCTCCTTTTCATACCTGCTGTAGTAAATGAGAAACAAATTAAATTTCTCCCTACTATCTCCACAGAAACCATTTAAATCCTTTATGGAAACTAAATTGTCCCCAGACAAATCGCCCCTGGTTCTATGACAATATACTATAGCGGTGCAACCGAAATAAATTTGTGTCACTCCAGATATGCCTTTGTCTGTAATGCCATTCATTGGAGACTTGAAGAAAAGATAGAGAGGGGAAATAAAAAGAAAGGGGCACTTTTGGTAAAGAACAAAAGAAGCTAGATAGGAGGACCCCCTTCATTTTCTCCCTCTCTCTCGATCGCGCTCTCTGTCACTCTCGTGGTGGTGCCCACCTCCAACTTGTGGCGTTATTAATTTTGGGCCGGAGTCTTTGCATTCATGAGGCTGAGATTGAAATGTAAATGAGTCTGAGGGAGCGAGCAGTCAACACCGGCCCCGGCTGCATGGCCCGTGTCACGCACACTCTGTCTCCGCACCCCGGATCTTATCATTCACACAGATTAAGAGAGTAGAACATCAATCACTACATCTGGGAAACAATGAATAAAACGGTCCAACGAGGCAGATGAAAAATCACTGAGGAAGCAGAGTTAAGAGGACACAGGGCAGTGGCGGTGCAGCGGGGGCTGATTGCTGTGCTGGTGGCTCGCTGCGATGAGTGCTGAAGCTGAGAGGTTTGTGTGGATTTGCTTTGTCCAGCTGGGCTACGTGTGTTTCTGAGCACTCTCACCCAGTGCTCTGTTTTTGTTGCCGCTCTGCACTGCATAACGGATCATAGCTCTTATTAGACCTATCAGTGTGAATGAAATCACATAGAAGTGCTATGATACGGCCCATTCCAGTCTATTATTACTCATTGATTATTGTCAACAGCCTGTTGAAATGTTTACCTTGTATTTTGATCTATCTGTCTGTCTGTCTAAAATGTTCATATGTACACACACACACACACACATACATATATATATATATATATATATATATATATATATATGAATAATTAAAATCAATATAATTCAATATTAGTAAAGTAACAATATAAGTGCTGTCAAAAGATTAATTGCATCCTAAATGAATGTTTTTGTTTACATAATGTATGTGTACTGTGTATATTTATTATGTACATATAAATACACACCCATGCATGTATATATTTAAGAAAGATGTTATGTTTATATATTAAATATATTCATAAATTATATAATTTATATGAACTTTAATATATACGCATACATACATGTAAATATTTTCAACATGTTTTTTATGTGTGTGTCTTTATATACATATACAACACACACGTATATTATATAAACAAAAACTTTTATTTTGGATGCGATTAACCTCAATTAATCATTTGACAGCACTAACATATATATATATATATATATATATATATACATATATCAGCATACATGGTACATCCGCATACATAATTTTTTGTATAATTGATGATAATAATAAATAATTTGCTGTGTTTTTCTGTTTGCATTTTGCAAATAGGATTTTATGTATTTATTGGGCAAAAACACATTCACGGCTTAAAAAAATCATTGTGAAATCGAAAGCATTATATGTTTATATTATATGTGATCTATAAAAACCACTTATGGTGTGAGTTGTTACGAACCTTCCATTAAACATTCAATTATGTTTAACGTTTTTTTTAAGCCAAATGTAAACCATAAAATTGTTGTGAAACACAATGAAAAAAGACAACATACAAAAATATATTGCACTAAAAAAACATTTATAATTAATAAATTGTAAATATAAAATACAGTCTCCTCCTATTTCTGTAAACATCCAAACCCAGAAAGTCAGTTATTAAATTTATATAAATTTGCTCCACTTGAAATTTATGTAGAATTGAAAGGTTTTAATAAGAGCACAGACTCCATCTATCGAAGGGCCAGATTGGATAAAACAGCATCAATAAATTTCACTGGGTAGTCCGAGAGAGCTTCCCGTAATGGCAGCTTTATGGACTATGATTGGTGAATATTACAAAGCTTATTGGCCATGAGAGAAGACTGTATCAAAGCTTGCAGTTATTACTGACAAAACTTGGACATCTTTATGAAGCCATTGTGATATCATACTAATTCCCCTCAGAATGACTTTATCTGCCCTGTCGCGGGTCCCCATTCGGCGTGTCACATCAGGTTCACGTCTAATTCGGGCCAATTACAGCTGGCATCGCCACTTACAGCTTGTTTGGGGCCGGTGGAATTCCATTTTCCCAAGTGCCGCCACAGTCCGCTATTATTATTATCAGTTTTTTTGCCTTCTATCTTTCTTTTCTTCTCGCAGCTCTAGCTTTTACTTTGTGTTTTTCAGAACAAAAGCTAATGTGCTGAAAGACCGGTCTCGTCTCGTGCTCATTGAAATCATGCGAGTGCCATTTATGCTTAATACGTCTGCGTGCAGGAGGAAGCAAAGCAACCTGGCAGCTCCTGAAGCGAGATGAGAAGACCTCTGGGGATTTGTGCGCATCGTCTTCCGAGAGCACTCAGACACTGACAGCCCGACCAAAATATTTCACATAATTTGATTAGGTTACAATGACAATCTTTATTTATAGTGCTCCTCAGATGCAGGGGGTGGAAGCTTTTGTAGTGACGAATCCAAATTAACTTCTGTTTGTCTTACCATGGCAATCCAAATACAAACAAACACTGTTCATGTAACTAGGGGTAATTGCAGCCTACAGAATGTCCATCCATTTCTTATGGCGGAAAGCATTCATTAGGTTTGTGCCGTAACTCCTCCCATTTTGCAAGAGGTCATGCTCCCACACAAAGACAAGCACGCTTACAATAAAGAACGTGAAAATTATATGAGCAATTGGTTTAGAATACAGCCGTCAATTTAATGCTGCAACATGCTGCTGCTTGCAGTATTTTAAAGGGTTAGTTCACCGGAAAATACTTGCTTGCTTTTATATGTTCCAAAATGACTTCACAAAAGAAGATATTTAGAAAAATGTTGCAGTTTCCATACACTAAAAGTAGTTTGAACCCTAATGTTCTTTATAATCTTCTTGAATGTCTCACAGAAAGTAAGTAAGCCAAGAAGGTTTGGAATGACATACGGCTGAATAAATCACAGACGTTCATTTTTTATTTTTTGGTGAACCGTCCCTTTAAGGGGTACTAAATGTGTGGAAAAGCACGGTATACTTTTATTATCCACGCTCTAAATCAAGTCGTTCACCTGCAAAGCCTTCATCAAACAGTACAGCTCAAACCGGAGGTTAATGAAAATGTCCCACGCATTGATTTACCTGCGCGTCTGGGGGCAAAGCCATTGAAACAAACAATTCATTTGTCTGCCACATGTTTCTTTCGGCGAGACCCTCATAAAAGCTTTTCAATAAATTTCACCGTCTGTTTTACAGACCTTTCCTCTTCCTTGCGTCATTTTTTTAAATTGAAAGTTGGTTTTAAAGTCAGCTATAAACATCATTCCGCTCAATCAGTGCTGGTTCAGATCAAACGGCAGTGGGCTGCTACAGATACCTCCAACCCTGACTTGTCTCCCCGCTTTCATAGTGTTTAACACCGTGGCACACTTTTTTAGCTGGAGACGGCTGTCACTGTATTTTGTCAGCAAAGCATAATATTTCTTCAGGAGTTCTAAACCCGGTACTCAGCAGGGAAGAAATGAAAATACGGCACTACATAAACCGAGCGAGTCAGTTGTAAATCACCTAACACGATGTAGAGGCACCAGGCGGAGAGCTGCGCGCTGTCAAGTCCTCCCCTGGAAAACAGAACGGACACCAGTCATGATGCTTTAATCAGCCCCCAAATAATAGATGCCTCCCTGCTCCCCTCCAAGCTCGGTGCCATCGGATGAAACGGAAAACAACCTGAAACTTACTTTGCTTTCAGACTTCGCAGAGTTGCGCTATTGAAATGTTTTCGCCTTTGTTTGTTTGTTGGCATGTCAGGGGTTATTTCTTTGGTGGGAATCTAAAAGGAATCTTTGAAGCTTTAATATGATCCTTTCACACAAACACTTCAAAGGTCGCCTCTAGTTTCTACGATAAGGTGCCGTTTTTTAGACGCTTTGCATGTCAGATGTTAATGTTATTGTTGGCGGAACAGAGTTTTTCTTGCTCTGTTTATTTATGCAGTTTTTTCTGTGTGTGTGTGTGTGTGTGTTCAGAAGCACTGGATGTCTTGCGTTGCTGTGGTTGGTAGTTACGTGCAGTCGGAGTGTTAACATCATCCAGATGGATGCAGTGCATTGTTTGAAGGCAGGATCTTGAAAAGGTCTGGGAAATGTGAAATTAATTATTCAAACTTTATTGAATGGCACATTTAAAAAAAAAGAAAAAATCTGGTTATTTAAAGTTTTTTTTCAAAAAGAGGAAAAATCGGCTGATCTATCCACATGGCTTTTAGGGAGAGTCTGGGTTTGGACACGAAATGAAATAACTCTTCTTCTCGCATTAGATATCATATGTCACAACCAATCGGTCCACACCAGTTCATCCAGAACCTCGACACTCTTCCCAGTTCGCCGGGCAGGACAGATGTTCCCGTCGCCCCGAAAGAAAAAAAATCAAGTTAAGGGTCTCTGTGAGAGGAATTGCACTGTTTTGCTGCAGTTGATTAGTGTTAACCAAATAAGAGTGACTTCACTGACAGAGATGTACACTGGGCTGTGGAGCTCTTGAGAGCCGGCCAGATGGTCCTGTAGCCCCAGCTGCTGTAATGTAGTAAAGCTTGTTGAGAAGCTGGTGGTATTGATTTAATTTCTGCCCGTAGATGCAGCTACTACATCTACATGTGTCTGCACTGATATGGGCCGCTAGAAATCCAATATCTAGTCTGGGATGGAGGGCCCGGTGTGCCGATCCCTAATAAGGCTGTCAATCCCATCTGTCCTCTCCACTCTGAGAGAACGTCTGCCCCAGGAGAGACGATATCAGAGACGTTTCGTTATCCTCACCCCTACGTGTAGGAACACCTCTCCCCGTTATGCTCGTTAATTAGGAGATCAATGAACACGAACGTCCGGACGTACTGATAATGAGAAGGTTTGGCTCATTGTGGATGTTCTTGATCATGGTACCGCGTTGGCGCCTTTTATCAGACAGGTATGCGATAGACGTCGTCGGCTAATAATGCCCGCTAATTTTTTAGGTGGCATAACAAACCCGTTAGCAGAATGCATAATCTTTGGATTATGCTGATGACTGCTTTGACGAAACACTTCAATAGTTTTCCCGTGGAAGGATGGATGGCGGGGTCATGCAGCAGAGGTGCCGTTATATATCAAAAGAAGCCCTTATGCGGTCTGACACATTTATCTTTTGTTTGCTAATATTGGAAGCACTGTATCTTGTGTTGTGCGTTATTTGTGTATGTTTGATAAATGCTCCTTCCATGACTGTTTTGGTCCCTGGGTCATCTCTTGCTCACTGATGTGCTTATTAATAATAAATTGCCTGTGCAGAATGTGCGAATTCTTCCTCCCTTTACAGTTATTGTGTAAACAAAAGACTGCTAGCGGAATCCATCTTAATAGAGGACGTTTTATTCAATAAAGATAACTTGCCTGAGAAAAATGAGATCTCTTAACTCTCGCAGCCTCAGTCTTTCACTGTAAATCTTGTGACATTTCCCGCTACCCGCTGCGAGTGCCCATGGTGGCGTGTCACGGAGGAGCTCGGCCAATCGTGGGCAATTATGCATGCTAATGAACATGCCCTCGTATTCGAATCTGACATGGAGCGCTGTAAAGTCTGTAGGGATTGAGCCACACACAGCGGGAGCACATAATTTCTCTTGAAAGTCATTAGCCGTTACAGTTATAGCAAGCGGCGGAAAAATGCATAGGGAGCTCTATATCATATAGACCACAACCTTGACCGAGCTTGTAATAATACATTACCGAGGCATGTGTGGCATATTAATCAGCTGGAAAGCGTAATTTATGCATTTTGCGATCTTTTATGATATGCCCCCCCCCATCCTCAATCCGTTTTTAATCAAAGAAAGGTCAGTTCATGTAGAGGGCATAAATCTCCCTCACCTGGTGCTTTGTAAAAATACGGAGATTAAGTTTGTGCAATGTGGTCAGGGGAGAGCAGTAAATTACCCTGGTAACAAAGTTAACATTGATTCAGATATAACCACTTGTCCGCATGTAACAACGATAACCTTTTAGTACATTTGGAAAACAAATTTGACAACCATTAAAATAATGAATGAGTTTCTGCTCGCTCAGAGAAGTGAAAGAAACTCTATTTGGACCGCGAAAGGCCCTTAATGCCTCATGCTGTTCTTTCATAGCAGCCCGGCAGGGGCCCTAAAGTAACACATACTAATACAAAACTGACATAACAAATTACTGTGCTGAATGAAGGTGCACAATAGGTTATAGTCGCCTGCATTCAAATAGTTGAAAACGCTGTTTATGAGCTGCCGGCAATGACACTGTAGTCGGCGCTAATAGGGACGTAATTCGATAAAAGCCACAACTTTCAGCACTAACTCTGTGCTTTTCTATGCATGAATCTTCAGTTAATTAGAAGAAGAATCCCAGCACTGCTTCATTTGTAAAACTGCTGGAGACAAAATACTGAAATTTCACTAAACGCTGTATCTGTTTGTGTGTGTGTGTGTGTGTGTGTGTATATATATAAAAAGTACCATTTAAATGTTTGGGGTTAGCAAGATTCATTGTTTTTGAGAGAAGTCTCCTATGTTCACCAAGACTGCATTTATTTATTTATATATTCATTTATTTAAATATTAATACAATTTGTGATAGCTCTTGTCAATTTAAATATTTGCAAATGTAATCAATTTTAAGCAGCCATTATTTCAGTCTTCAGTGTCACATGGTCCTACAGAAATCATTCTAATATGCTGATTTGAAAGCAGTTGCATATGCTAGTTTGTAGGTTTTGAAGCATGGATGCTGGTTTGAGCTGGTTTAAGCTGGTCCTTAGATGGTGCTCAGGTGCCTGTCCTGTGCTGGTAGCAACCAACTAACTAAGCAAATTAGTTATTAGTTAACTAAGCTGGTCTCCTGCTCGGGACCAGCTTAGGACCAGCACTTGACCTGTTTAAACCAGCTCATGACCAGCTAAGAACCATCTTAAACCAGCTCAATCCAGCATTCATGCTTCAAAACCTAAATAACCAGCATATGCTGGTTTTTCAACAGGACTGTGTATGTTTATATTTGCATATATTTATATATGCATATTTAAATACACACATATGCGTATATATTAAATATATATAGTATGTATATCTATACTTGAACATAATTTATAAACATATTTTTCCTTAATATATTAGTGTGTGTTTGTTTATATATACATAATAAATACACACACACACACACACAATGTAAACAAACTTTTACTTTGAATGTGATTAATTGTGATTAATCATTTAAAAAAAAAAAAAAAATATATATATATATATATATATATATATGTGTGTGTGTGTATATATATATATATATATATATATTCAAAATAATTTTTTTATTAAAAAATCTTCATCTAATCAATGCTGGGAACTGGCTCTTAACGTGAGCCTCTTGTATTGCACGGTGTTAAAATATTTTTACAACTTGAAGCGCTAAAGTGACAAGGCCGTCAATGAATGTAGCTTGTCCTCTGCAGTTCAGTGAAAATATTATGAGAGCTCGAAGAACGAGAGGAACGAAGAGTGATGGACAGCTCTGACACTCCAGAGCACTTAGGCAATTATTAACAGTTTCTGCCAGTCACCACATCTGACACAACACAAACACGCCGTGTCTAATTTTACACTACTCCGGCAGGCATGGGTCACTTTTAAAGAACACAGGGAAACTCATTTTATCGTAGATTTGACGACCAATCATCCAAATTGGCCCCATTGCTACTGAGCCCCCCTTCTCCCGCCATAACAGACAATGCCTGGGAGAAAAACAGCCGCTTAGATCTTTGAATTGCAGCTGTCCGTTGGAGCTTGCCAAGGCTGAGATCAGTGTGGTGAAATGGCACACAGGTGTGGGGCTCGACCACAGACGTCTTTCTGCGTAGATGGACATCAGCCTGTCAACGGGGGTTCAGGGGATGCTTTAGGCCGAAACGGGCAACATGTGAAGAGGTCAGGCCCTGTAAAATCTTTACCACATCGTGCATGTCAACCAAAGGAGACCTCAGCCGTGTTTTGATAGCCGTCCAACAATTTTAACGTCTACTGACAGCGTCTCTCAGCCATCAAAGCTCACATGTAATTGATAAAAATTGCTTGCTTTTGCAGTCCATTGTAGGTTTAAAATCGAATTGGTACGTCTTATTATATCTCCGCATGTGAGTGCGGGCGTAATTGCTTTCCAGATAGCCAACAGGACCTGAGAGAAAGCTTCAGATATTCACTCTCTTGTATAGGTTAATCTGATCTGAGCGTGATTTCCTGACAGGCAGGTTCGGCACGTGAGATTCTGCCATTTCCAATGCTGCTCCTATACATTCTGATGAATGCTGCTGATAATTTCTTTTAGACAGATTACCCACAGATCTTCACGGAGACATCTACACAACTACACGCACAGGCTCAAAAAAGTATCAGAGAAGAAGTCCAAACACATAACTGTCAATGATACTTTTGAAGTATCTCCTGATGGGACAAGGTTGACCAAACCTGATTTTCCAACATGCAGACATTCATAATAAGCTCTGAAGGTATTATACCCAACATCTCAAGAGGCTTTCGTGCATCACGTTGGTTTAGTGTCTGCCGTAAATTATTTTTTATTTTATTTTTTTTCCCTGTTGAATAAATGAATAGGTCTAATCGGTAGGGTAATTACAAGACAAAGAATCTTTGTAATTAGAGACTAATGACAAGCTTGCAGCTTGTTCTTGCCAAACAGCTGCTGGGAAAGGTAAAACTGAAGCCGTCCCCTGCACATGTTCCAACAGATGAAAGTAATTTAGTTGCACTTAAATGTCTATAAACAATTACCGTAAAATGCAGCAGTGTCTTTATGTATGGCTTCTGAAACATATTTTCTCCTGCCTGCCGAACAATTATTAACGATCTTCATCTGCTAGATACACTTCATGAATTTTACATTACCTCTTGTCATTATCATAACTAGACTATCAAAGATATTAGAAGCCTTCGACATTCTCTTCTTGGGGATCTTTCTTAGATCTCTTGTCAAGTATTGTCTGCAATTGAATATTCCCTGGATTTTTTTTTTCCTCAAGAGCGTTTGCGAATACATAAGCATGAGGATTATTGGGGCTGTCTCCATGTTTGTATGCCTGTCTGTCTTTCCGTCTGTTAAGGCATGTTCTTTTCCTCCATTTTAACGCCATTGTCCTTGTGTAGTCAGTGTCTGATTCATTGCATGCCACTTTTTCTTCCAAACAAAATGCCAGATTGGTTGCACCAAAGTAAATGTGTTTATGTGGTCCATACGTTCCGATAACAAGACAGGAGCCTTTTTACATTACATCTGATTTGCGCTCGTCTCACTGGTTGTTTTTTTATTAGGTGCGGGGGGTTTTGATGGACATCTCGGTTGTGGCAGAATAATTAGCATTTCCCCACATGCTTTTCTCCATGCTCTGTTCCTCAGCACACTGATGTCTTGTGATGCCCAGAAAACGAGCGTGAATGCCGTGTTATCATTTAGAAACCGGCAGCCAGCTCTAACAGACTGTAATTATGTACTTCCAGGGACAAGATCAGTGTGCAGAACAAAGTGTGCTGGAAAACATTGCGAGGACTATTGGGTTGTTTTGTACAAAATGTCCATCACACACTTGGCATGCTTCGCCCCCCTTTCCCGCTCCCCTGGTGTCTTGTTATATTTCTTTCCGGGAAATTGATTTGCTTATTAATGGAGCAAATAATATTTGCTGATACCCTGTCAAGATGTTTACTGGGCTGCCGGCTTGCGGAATGTGTTATAAATGCTATCGCATTCAAGTGCAAGGGGGGGGAAAAGTCTGGATATTTTGCATTTGGAAACTATGTGGCCATTATCCTACAGGCCATGGCTTTGTTGACAGATCCAGCGTTAGTGGACGGCAAATCTGTGACAGAACCATGTTAGATCTGTTGGCTTTCAGCTGAACTCTTTGGGGGAGAAGAAAATGTGTAAAACATGAGTGAATTTACATGCAGCAAAATGTATCATTAGGCTCATTATTCCACCTATAGCGTATGAACAGGCACTTTTATAACCTGCTGTTGTACTAATTCAAAAATAACATGCGCAATTCGTCATCACTGCCGCTGTGGTAATGGTTCTTCTAGACTAGCATGTTACATGCATGAAAGGTCATCTGCGAGTAAAAGAAGTGCTTTGTGTTTAAGAGTGCCAATCTTCAGATTTAAGCTTTAATTTAACATTTACTTAAATGTAGTAACACATTTCTTTCATTCATATTTAAAAAATACTTTGGAAATCAATACCTACATGGTTAGTTGTAAGCTTTATGTGTTTTTGAATCTTTAAAAAGAATCGGTAACATTTTACAATAAGGTGTCATTTGTTAACATTAACTAACATGAGCAAACAATTAACAATGCATTTATTACACTATTTATTCATCTTTGTTAATGAAAATACAGTTGTTCATTGTTTATTCATGTTAGTTGTGCATTAACTAATGTTAACAAATATAACTTGTGTATGCTGGAGATTAATAAGATTAATAAATGCTGTAGAAGTATTGTTCATTCTTAGTTTATGTTAACTAATGTAGTTAACTAATGTTAACTAATGAACCTTATAGTAAAGTGTTTCCAAAGAATCATTTGAATCTCTTTGAGTCATTTGTTCTGGAATCGAACTACAGCGGTCAATGTCATTCATTCTGTTAAAAAGAATGAGAATCAGACTTGAACAGCATCGGTCATGTTTTGTCCCGTATTTTGCATCAATAAAATGCATGTGACACAACCATCAAAAATGAACAGTTTGGTTAAGAATAAATTTTTGGTTCCCTGAAGTGTTTGTGCTTGCAACATCCATATTATTATTACTCTGTGAGTGAAACTGCATTATGGAATTTTGTGTCAGAATCAAATATTTTAAGACCAAGGGTTTTTTTTTCATCTACAAATGTCATTTTACATTAATCCTTTGTATCAGATTTAAATTAGCACTCATGTTTCAGTAGGCTTGTTTAGCTATCCCTGGGGCTTTTAATGGGAAGACTGATGGGGCATTTCAGTCAGTAAGTACTAGTAAAAACTCAATTTGAGAACAAAGCCACTCAGATTGCAGCACTGCCCCGAGCTACTGAATTTTTTAGTGGGATAAAGCCTATTATTTTACCATATGATTCTAATTATTTACCTACCTGTAAATATGAGCGCCCATGTGAAAAACATTGTGTTTTATTAGCTCTTATGTCAGTAAATTACGTAAGGGATGACAGCGGAGCGTGGAAAAGTCTTGATTTTGAATAAACCTAATTTAATACATTTAGGACCCTGCCACAGGTAGTCAGCGGTCCGGACGTGAAAATCTGCCTCCAAGAATGAATTACTGCAATCAGATTAATGTTAGAGATTGTCATTAGAATCGTTTGGTTGCATTATAGCTGGCTTCGCGTAGCAAGCGGTGAATATCATTATCTGGGCACAACAATGGAAATGCTGATGCTCGTGGCTGTTTGCTGTTGAAAATGTTGAAACAAACTGAATTTCCCCTGTTATATTTCTTCATTTTTCTGCATCTCCTACGAATTATCCAGCTTGATTCCATTTCAGTGGAAATGCATATTATAGAAAGGCACAGTAATTGCTGCAGACATCAGGCACTCACTGAGAAAGTTGCTATGCTGATTGCACAGGAAATGTTATTATTCCCTAAGCTTAACTGGAAGCAAGTCACTGCATCTATTAAGAATCCACCCAGCCAAAGAAACATATTAAATCCATACAAGATCCAGAGGTCCACAATTTGAATATAATTACCTAGATTGATTGATTTTTCCTCCTCCGTGATTGTGGTAAATGATATCATTCATTTGCTCAAGTGAGTGGAATAACTCCAGTCTCTGACTTCACATAAGACGCACTGTATATCATCAGTGTATTTTTATAGTTCAAAAGAGTAAATGCATTTTCATAATCAATAAACTTCTGCTGTTTTTGCTTTGAGCTAGACTTTTCTGCAGAAACTCTGCCCTTCTCTCACCTTCAGTCACCTACAGCAATAATTTCATCTGCAATTCTTCACTAATTATTGTACATATTGCACAATCTGAGTACAGTTCAAGCATCAAAGGCTAAAACTATTATTGCCAATATTTTTCTTTTGTGCAATTATGTGTCGTGTCACTTGTTAATGCACGACCAGACCTCTCTCTCTTATGGCCATGCACTTTTAGAATTACAAAAAAAATAAATGTGTTATATTAAAAATGTTAGACTATTAGTAGACTATTAAATATTACAAACATATAATTTTGTTGAAAATAATAATAAGTATGGATATTTTATCATTATGAACTATTCAGTAATTCTTCATGTAATTTTTAAATTAAAGTTTTATAGTTTATTAGTTTATTATAGTATAACGTTTTACAGTCATTAAAGGTTATACTTTTTTATTATTAATTGCTTTAAAAGTCAACTGTACTGAAGCATGAAATCATGCATGAAAATTACAAATTTGGTGTTCTGACCTATGAGAATTTGCATTTTTGGATATCATATTTTTCTGTTAGAATTATAATCTCACTTTTAAAACAGAAAGAGAGCCTCATTAATTAACCAACCCTCATAGACAAGATAGTGATGTTTATTTATTAATTTATTTTATTTACACAATCAAAACTCTTTAACTTACCCTTATGAAAATTAACCATGGTTTTACTGCAGTAAAAGTGTTGTCACCATGGTTTTTAATGGACTAATTTCCAATTGTTTAACCACAGTTGTACTATACAACACTATATAGTTAGTGTAGCAAAACCATGGTTAATTTGTGGTTACTATGGCTTAACTATGATTTGTTTTAGTTTTATTTGTAGTGAAGTCATTTTAGTAATTTTTGTAGGGGCAGTGACTAGCAGCTAGTCAATAGGCTTTTAAAATGTAGCTTTGTTGTAGTTAGCAGTGCCAGTAATGTCAAAATGAATTCTTTCATTTAAAAAAAAAAAACTAGGACATTTAGGAATAAAAAAAGAAAAAGCCCAAACAAAATGGCTAGTTTGTTGTAGCTAATCTTTGACAATGAAGCTGCTTTCAGTTGTGTTTCACCACTTGTCTCGATCGGCTGACTGTTATTAGTGTGTTTGATTTATGGTAAGTCCTTAAGCAATAATATCTGCTCCAGTCTCTTCCTCAGGACTTGTTGTTCTATTGATCGACAACAATCACCAGCCAAGGCAGCGCTTCATTCCCTTGATGCTTGCTAATTAAGATTCTGGAGCATCTCCTTTGTTCTGCCTGATCTGTCCTCTCTGTGTTCTCGGTTGGGTCATATGATGCTGCAGTCACCCATGTGGCTTTATGCACTTAAATCTCTATCTGTGTCACAGAGTAACCTTTTAAGTAAAAAACAGTTTGTATGTACCCACAGACAGCCAATAATTATCATAACCTCACAATGCACAAAGAAAAGGAGAGGGACCCTTAAGCTGTTTAACTTAAAAGCTAATGCTTCAAAAAAGTACATAAAACAAATAATATGACTAAAACCACAACCCTAAGAGACCTCATAATTGTCTGCTTTCATGACACCATCTATCCAGAAAATTACTCCATAGTTCTCAAGCCTTTTGGGCAATATCACAGAGGCTATCGCAAACAAGAGAAGCTTCAGAAAGCCTGGGCCTCCATCGGGATTGCTAAAACCATACGATTAGCCGGCCATGGGGATCAATTCCCATATAAACAATTTCAAAAGAGCAGTGCCTCATAGCAAACAGTGCTGCTCCGCGGCTGCCGCCTTTCCTGCTCCCTCAAACTCTCTGTCCTCCATTCAGACTTTTCGAGGCGATCTCTTATTTTCAACGAGATCCATAAAAGATGAAACAACCTTTGCGTTGATCTTCCTCAGATCTGAACAGGAATACCTGGAGCTACAGTAGTGTTCTGTGTCTATATATTGAAATGAACTGTGAGGGGTCTGGTGCATTAGACATTGTTTTCTCCCACACACTTTTCCTGTAGATATGAGTAGGCTTTTTGACCCTCAACTTTGGCATGGAGAATAGAACGGCTCTATAATTAGATGCTACCGTTGTTGGAGAGTAACTAACTAGAAAAAGAACCGATACTCTTAAATTAACTAGGCTATTGTTTTCTCTGTAGCCTGACAGTAGTTCAGCTGTTTTCAAAATGTGTGTGGTTTCTCCATTAATGAGCTACATTTTTCAACAAATAGTGGAGTAGCCTGACAAAAGGGTCTTTGTGTTGTACATATAGCTTCAAATCCAAGAAAATGATTTCTATAATCAAAAATGACCTCCTAAACTGTTCTGTCTAACGTGTAGCAAATTAGCTCATTTACACAGACAATATCTAGTGTGTGTATATATATAGATAGTGTTTAAAAAAAATGGGGGAAAATGGTGTGTGTAATTATTAAAATATATGTAATTACTGAAACAGTTTTAACCATTGATGATAATAATTGTTTTTTGAGTGCCAAATTAGTACATTAGAATGATTGAAGGATCATGTGAAACTAAAGACTGGCGTAATAGCTGCTGAAAATTCAGCTTTTCCACCACAGGAACACATTACATTTATATTAAAATTATATTAATATAAAATATATTCAAAATAAAATATAGTAAAATGCAGTTACTTTAAATTGTAATAATTTCTTTGGTATTTTATTTTATTTCTTAATATTATCATTTTTACTAAACAAATTGGAGCAGCTTTGGATAGCATAAGACAATTCCTTTAAAAAAAACTGTCTAGTCCCAAATTTATTTTTATAATATAATTACACTTTATATATCCACACAATAATATTTAGTATTTTAATTTTGTATTACAATTGAGATTTTTCAACATTCAGTGATATTTCAAAGTGACAAGAGCCAGTGTGAACAGAACATCAATGGAATTAATAGTCATTGTTTAATGATGCAATATGCTGTGAGCGAGTCTGAAGCCAATGACTGACGTTTAAATGTGTTATTCGAACTGAATGAAGGTTCAAAAATCCACAGGAAGTCCCTTTTAGCATGCACTCATAAAACAGAAAAAGTCCAGTCTACGCTGAGGTCAGATTCACTCCTAACACATTACATTCCAAATCAGCCATGTCATTCACCCGCTGAGTGTCGGCCCAGTGTCCTGGAGAGCCATAACTGCTATCAAACCCCCCCCTCCGCTCATATTACACAAGGCAGACCACCATTAATCAGCCATCTTGGATAACACCCAGCCGCGATGCACCCTTAACACTTTTAACGTGCAGTTTGTCAGCCATATTGGTGTATCTGTTGTATGTATGCAGTAATTACCTTGAGACATTTTGACAGCATTGTCTTTTTTAATGTCTGTGATGTAATACACAGGGACTTAATACAAATACGCATGCTGAAAACAGCTGTCAGAAAACTCACTCAGGCCAGAGACATTTGTTAGAGACTGCTCATGTTCCATGGTAAGCAACTGTGCGTTCATTAGGACGTCATTTTATATGTTAACTGATATTCTGCTGTAGTCCACAACCTGCAGTAGTGAGCAATAGGTTTGAGTGTCCAAGCTTAGAGCTACTGCCTACATAGTCTTGTAAGGCAGCATTCTATGTATCATGGAACATTATATGTGACCGATTTGGAACACTCTACATGGTAACCACATGCCACTCAATACAGTTTGAGGTTAGCATGTTGCTAAGCTAATGGTATGATATTCGATACACAGTACTACTTAAATTTATGCATCTGGCAGATGCTTTTATCCAACTTACATAGCACACACATATTACACATATATTATATATAGCATGGTGTATAACATACCATGTATGGATAAATAGATGCACACAATATGCATTCCAAGCAGTTGAATAATCAATTTTTATTTAGTAATTGATCTATTTCAGTTTAATAGCAGTATTTAATAGCAGTTACCATCTTAGGTGTATTCATTCTCTAAACTCATAGCAATACATTAATGGATTGCATCAATGTTTATTTAAAATACAATTTTTATATGATTTATAAGATAATTATTATTCATTTTATATTGTTTCATTGATTAACTAATCCTTTTCCACCTTTTATTTAAAAAAAGTTACCATGTTATATCTCTAGAATAATTTTTTCAGATGTATATATTTCTATTTATTTTAAGAATCTATTTATTAGTCTTTAAAAAAAAAAAAAAAACTGTATTCATGCATTCTTTATTGATACTTTCCAGTATTGAATGAAATAGAAGTTTGTTTTTCCCTAAGCTTGTTGCAATGCACTCTGGAATGCCTTCTCCTCAAAGCATCCAACGCTTTTCTTCGGATTTGGCGGTAACGAGGTATCTTAGGAGGCAGCATAATTAAGCTGCCTACCTTTTGGAACAGCCTTATTTTCCGTGGCCCTTCAGCAGTGCACTAGAAAGGCGGCGTGGTGCTTATGAGCTATCTGACAAACTTATTGAAAATGTGCTCTGGTGGCACGATGATAAATGAGAGGATGAAATTAAGAGGGTTTAAAGAGGTTAGCCATGCAAACAGGATTTGCCTCTAAAGTGGTTTATCAATGAGTCTTTGTATTAACACTAGATATGATAGCAAATGCTATTTTGGGTGATGAGCACTCGACTTAACAAGCGCAACTCAATTTCCAAGCAGACGACTCCCTGCCATCCGTTTTGAGTAATCTGGTCCCGGCTGCGTTATTCAAATTACAATTGAATTCATCTTTCACAGCTTCATCTAATGCAGGCGTTTCTCTAGTCAAATCATGCTTTCTTAATGTGTTCATCAATATAGTATATCTGGGCCCCGGGGGACAGAGTGCAAAAGAACTTAACAGGAGAGATCTGTTTCCATAAACGTGTAGGGGATTATGTACCTATGACATTTATTAGCTTTACTACGAGGTCGCTAAAGCGGAGAGTCTGTTATCGTGCGTGCAATAACTCATTTTATGTATCAGCATATGTAGTCGCTGAGACTGTGCTGAGAGCTAATGTTTATTATGCCCTGTGAAGATTCGCCTCTTCGTGTCGTCCCCGTGGGTTTAAAGGCATCAATATTTTCCTACTTTCCCACTTCGCTCTGCACACAATAGGCTTCAGTGTCCAAGCTTCAAAGGCCTGTACTGTCTTGCTTTGATTACAGGTTACTATTACACAAGACACATTTTATTGGATTTAATTGGATCTTGGAAAGGTCTGATTCATTATTTACAGGTAACTGAAGGCGAAGTGATTTGTTGTGTGCAGTTTTTTTGGTTTTTATTTGTTTTGTCCTCAAAACCACGGCATTTGAAAGGGAATTTCAGACATGTGCTCACTTTTAACCCAGTCTTCATTTATCATTTAGCAAGATAATTTGACTAATGGGCATAGGTTTATGCAAGGTTACCACTGCACAAAAAAAGCACGCACTGATTCATTGTGAAATATTATACGGTTGCGTTCAGTAGTCGCGAACTGGTCATGGTTAGACCTTGAACTTTCCACAGCTCTTAGAAATCCACCACCTCGGTGAACTGCAGCAGCTCGAGCTGGAGATTTTTTTTTGCTGCTATTGATTAATGGTCAGGAACTGTAAAACATTTGGGAAATGGAGAGATGGGCTATAATCAGACTATGTTAGATTCCCTCTGGCTATTTACAGACCCAAGTGCCCTTAGCCTTAAGAAAGTTAACATTTTTACCTCAGAAGCATTTCTGAGCTCTACTGTAAGCGTGAGCTGGTGGGCACCATCAGGATGCTGGAAATCGCTGTTCCTATCTCTCATTGACTGGCCAAAGATCATCTCTTCACTTGATTTACAGTGCATTTTTTTCATCTGACAGCACCGAATATTGTTAAAGCTCCCTTTTGTCATAGAATCGTTATGTGTTTTTGTGAAATATATTGCTCTATAATACAACATAATGTTAAGGATATTTTCCGAAATTGTGTTAAGCAGCCAAAGACTGATGTGCTAGTCAATTGGTTTAGTCCAAATTGATGTGGTTGACTTGTGGCTGAGAACCCGACCTGGCGGATAATGTTGGCAGAATCGGGAATCTTGTTTTGTCTTTCATCAGCCATTTTCTCACCGCACTCATAAACGTCTGAGCTGGTCAAAATGGCCAACTTACAGCAAAATGAACAGCTTGAGAAGTCAATCTCATTAGAGACCGCTTGAGACTGTCCCTTGAAATGAAATCATTTTTCTTGGAAGTGCCCCCAGCTAACTATGATTAATTGTGAGTGCTTTGGTTTGGTTTATTGCATTGTTTTATTATGAACCTTATCAATATTGCAGCGACATTAGTGGTCCACATATATATATTTTTTTCTGTTTATATTTCCACTTTTGTTTTTGTAGGATTTTACTTTCCTTGACTGGCTCAATAACATTTAGCATAATTCCATCTTCACCCATTCATTATGAGGTAAGTCTTTTTTGTATTGCGAATATTCTACCATGGCTTATGTATATTCAGCAAAGACTTCCCCAAGCAGACAATAATTTAATTTAGTAAGCTTTAAAATAAGATTGTACCAGAAATGTAAGAATTTTAAGTTAAAACAACTTTTTTTGTTGTTCTTTATTTTACTTTACAACAACTTACTCTTAAGCAAATGGTAGATTTAACGCAATTTGTACAATATGGCAGTGAGAATAACCCCAGCTGTTGACAATCTCACCTGTTATGTTAGTAAACAAGGTTGCTTCAGATGACTCAAAAACCACACGTATCAGAAAAATAATTTCTCAAAGCTATCTATAATAACTGGGGAGGGGTGGCCAGTGACCTCGGTAGTACAATATGTGTCAAAACAGACTTTATTATGATTATTAGGATCTATGTCTCACAGAAATGAGTGTGGTCTGTTTCATTGACAATATTGATTTCATATTATGTGACCACACTCTCAAAGCACTATTTTGATGAAAAATTTCAGTCGTAACTGTACACAAAGGACACAAACAATACTTTTCAAGTGTGTTTTTCAGAATGTCTGATTTTAAAGTTCCCCTCAGGACAATACTGAAATGTATTCAGCCCACTTTGACCTCTTGCACTTAGAATGTAGGGTGTGAGACCGTAGCTTAGCCCAGTAGCCCTGTGGTAATCCCGTAAGAAATCCTTTGAGGCCTTGACAATCCTGCAAATACCCACAATCTAAATGTGAAATTTCACGTTTGCTTCATGTCATGCGAGCGCATGCCTTGTTTGTTAAACTGTCAGTACTTAGGCCCGCTATTAATCAGATCTTCTTAGGCAAGAGATATTGTTTCAGGCACTGCCCCTCTCATTAACATTTTGCTGTAAAAAAGAAGTACAAGACGATGTTTGCATTTACATTATAATACATTTGACCCTTAGTCAGGAATTGGCATATAATTATTTTCCCCTCGAGTGCTCTTTATTTGTCGGAGCGGAGGGATCGCTTTAGCATGGCTCACAGCGATACTACACCGTGTAAACTGCTTAGGTGGGCTGTTTGCTTTTCATTAACATTCACCCAGGATATGCTGAGGCTCCATCTGCTGAAATCTCAGTCACATTACTGAAGAGGGAAGAGAAAGAATCATGACCTTCTACTGAAACAGAACATGCACTTTATTGTTTGATGCGGGATGATGGTATTTTGTTAACGCACACCATTTTGGGTAGCAATCTCAACTAAAATGCCCCATGTTTAGTCGCCATGCACTTTATTTCCAACTGCATGTGACATTGTACACGCATACAGTCCATGCTTTCCTATTTTTAGATTAGTATTTGAGTCATTTCATTTGATCATCTTGTGTGCTTTACATTTAACGGGGTTTTTTTTTTTCCTGCATGTGAGTTTCTGCTTAGCCTCTAGCTCACATTTTTGTTACCTCGTCTAAATTGAGCCTGGTCTGTTTTTGAAAATCTAATGCCGTTTCATCTCTGGTTCACCCTTTAGCAAAGGCTCAAATGACAAGCATCTCAAATGCTGAAATGTTTAGATTTCTCTTTCGCCTTCATTGTTTTCTCATCATATTTATGGCGGTTTGATATTTTCAGACAACTAGAGATGTGGGATTTATTTTGACAATGTGCTTTATTGTTAACGGTTTGTCATAATAAGCATATAATGGCTTCTCTGCAGTTCTTGTGCATTTTTACTTTTTTTTTGGAAAAGTCCTTTTGAAAAAGTTTTCTCTTGATGTTCTGTAAACCTGCTCTCTTCATGTTGTTGACCGTAAGGGTTAAGGAAGTCATTTTTGGCACAATAGGGGTCTCCACATTGGACTTTGAATCAAATTGACAGTGACAACAGAGAAGCTGAAGGACTGGGCCATGGTTTACACAAAGCTTAGTGTGCGGTTTAGATTATACACAGCAAAAAGTCACGGTAGATTATCAAAAAAAACCCGCCAGACAAACAGTTTGTCCTGTGTGGACAAACACTTGGATTTAGTGTATTTTGGAAAAATAACAAGCATGCATGTTAATTTTGTCTCAACAAACAGTTTTGCATACTGGTGTGGTAAATTAAATATTATGATAAAGGTTATAACAACTTCTGATCTTTCTTCTTATGCATTTTTAGCTCTATTATTATCATAGCTTCTGCTATTGCAAGACATTTATATTTGTAGAACAAAGTCTTGATCTCATTGTATCTCAGTATATTTCTAGTTTCTCTTATAAAGCTTTTTCAAGTATTTACTTTATTAATATTCACATTTCCATTGTTTTTGGACTAAGCATTGTTTAGTTACTAGTTTAGTTAAAGAATAAATAACTTTTAAAGTAACTGTCACTAAATAAATAAATGCGGTAAACAGTGAAATGGATTTCAAAATTTTCATCATTCAATATTGCATCGCTGCATTGCGTTCACATGAGAGCGCTTAACTGGTTTTATCTCCCAATAGAGGGAGATAGACTAAGGGCATTGAAAACTCAGTTGCCTGTGATGCATCTGACTTTGATTCCCACTAGTAAGAAAGGATTTTTACTGTGTCGCCAGCCATTCAATCGTGAAGCTTATCTGAAAGCAATGGGAATGCCAGAGAGAGTTGACTGGATTGTTTGTTTTATCGCTTCTTGTAACCAGTAATGAAACCGGCATTGATCGCTATAGCAAAAACAGCAATGCAGCACTGGTTGTCATTAATTCCAGTCAAAATATTCCTGTAATTTTCCATAGAACTTCTTAAGCTTCAGAGTTATTTTCTAGAAATTTGCTCTGTTAACATCAGCAAGTATAATATTTCACAATACTCAACATGGAAAAAAATTATAACTCCAAGCATTTTAACAAGAGATAAATGTTTGGTTTTATCTGATTTTCTGTCTGGAAGGGCATGATCTCAGAATCAATATATTTTAGTTATGTCTAACTGAAGGCATAATTTAATTTAAACAACAAGAGCTTTCACAAAATATCTACAGCATTTAAGCCTTTTGTTGTGAAAATAGAATAAACAGGAAACTATTTCCTCTGAACAGTAAACAGAAACTGATTCCATTGTTATGCAAAAATGTAGATCAAAACAAACATTATTAAACATCAAGTAGTCTGTTATATATATGTATAGTTCATATATATTTAATTTGCAGAGTATGTGTACAGTATTTTTTTGGCTTTCACAAAGGAATTGACAGTAATTTGTTTGCAATATCTTGCCTTTTCAGAAACCGTGGCCTTTCTGACCACTTTTTGCTTTGAGAAGATCAGGTTTTTGAACCGTTCAAATGGTTTCTCACTTCTTACAGGTAAACCACCAAGGTACTGTAACTTGTCTCTCAAAGTGGAGGCTAACAAATTTTGAATTGTAACTTTTATGCTGCAAGAGAAATGGCACCTAAAGTAGATTCTTGCTACTTTACTATTCTGTTAGATCCAGGTCCTGTAGGGTTTTAGTTTGGTACTTCAAAATACAACAGATTTAGACGGAGTAAGAAAGCAATACCAGACCAAGAAAAAGGCTAGCTTATTGGTTGAGATTTAATGGCTCGAAAAAACAAAAATGCCCCAGATGGACAAATTGCTGTCAGCATGTTTCACCATCTTTAGCTCTCCTTTAAGTCTTCATGATCAAATCAATATTAAGACTTAATTCACTGGTGACTTTTGAATCGTTTTGAACAGATTTCTTGGTTTAAAGCTTGTTTTATAATTTTCAGTTATACCCAGCACTCTGATGCTTTAAAGTTTGCATCTGTATGTGTTTTTTGATCACTTTAACTGCTTGATTGCATGACTTTCATTGATTCATTACAATCCCGTCTTCATTATAAGTGGCTGAGCTGAACACAGTGATATTTTGAAGTTAATATAGTTCATATACCCAAACGAGCTTGTGTTTTTGTCATTGCATTGCAATGTTTATCTGCTTGAATTCAGCACATTACCTTTTCAAATGAGGAATTGTAAACATTCAAATATTTAAAAAGTTTTTAAGGTTCCAGGTTACTTGCTTTATTAATTTTGCAATGGAGGAGAACATTTACGGCGGAAGAACAGATGAATGTTTTCCAGTCACTGAAGCCTAGCTCCTTGTTCATTTTTCCAATTGCTAATGAAAGAGGATGTCAAAGACTGAAGTTAGAAATGCAGCCGAGTTCCTGAAGACCTGATGTGGACGCTTAGAACTTTTCTAAGTAGAATTCCCAACACCTTTCTTCTTTAGAGTCTTCTTTAGAGTCTTAAAGGTAAACATTTCCTTGCAATTAAAGGGAAAGACAGTATTTACACAAGTTATGCATGGACATACAGTATAGTTTGGCTGATGTTGAAAAGGCTTGCATGAAACTGAATGGTAGCATCTGTTAAGTTCTTCTTGTTACAGCAGGAATGGCACACAATGGGGAATATGCTTGAATAAGACATGTTTTTACCTTTTCTAAATGATTTCTTTGCACTACGTAGAATATAATTCAGCATTTTATAAAAGGTCTAATACTCTCATGAGCTGTTAGATGTTGCAGTAAGCGACTCTACCTCAAATGTACAAAACTGGGAAGTATTTTTTGAGGTTTGTTTCCTAATATGGCAGCCCTACCATAAACAATGTTTTATTATGGAAACTAAAAGGTACATCAGCTTTAGTATTGTCAGCCATACGACTGCAATAAACTTCGTCACTTTCAATGTGAGCAATAACACTGATTCAATAAAAAAGTTTAGTTTGGTTTACTTTTAATTAAAAGGTTTCATAGCCTGCTTGCTTGTCTTTAGTTTGTGACTTGTGGCCAATATAAATACTTTTGTGTGTTTGTGCATGTTGAAAAAGAAACCGTGACTTGGTGTGGGTTGATTGATGGCGGTTGTACGTTGCCAATTATTAGAGCACATAAAAGGATGCTGTTATGTTCTGCTTCATCCAGCAGACCCCAGCCAGAGGTTAGTGCCTAAATGTGCGGGTATCAACCTCTGCCTATATCACTCCATCTTGATGTATGAGTGCTAAGCTACAAATTAAACGTGCTCCGACCTTTTAGGGGGTACTTGCTCAACAGGCACCATTTGGACTAATTTCTCCATCCAATTTAGACAAAAAGCCACTATGTTGCCTGCAATTACTTTGTGTACACACATCTGGATTTGGGTTTCCAGATGCAACAAGCGATCTAAAAAAGGCTTGGTAAAGACAGATGTGACTGTGATGTTAGTTTAGATGTACGGCGCGTATAGATAGATATCGCACCTCGTACATGACAAAGAGGAATGATTTTGTCTGAATAGACTCACGGATCAACATCTAGTACATTTGGATGCAAAGAATGCATTCATTTGAAACAACCTTTTGCTCTTCAGATATAATATATTGTGGCACCTCTATAAAGAGTCTTGTAGTAATCATTTTAATGAATAAAAATGTGTACATATAATATACGAATGTGTCTGAACCAGAGCAACCTTTATTCATAAAATTGTAGAGGGCCACAAAGTTTTACAAACTCTATTACAAATATTTATAACTTTTATTGATAGATTACTTGTACAAGATGTACATTCTTTTTTTTTTTTTTTTTGTGAAACAACAGAAACAAAAAAGTTAATGGTGAATCATGTTTGGGCATGCTTGCATATGCAATATGATGGGATACAACAAATTCCTTGGAGCATCAAGAAAATCTCAACACAAAGTCTTATGGTTTCATCCACCATCCCTGAAATGTTTGTAAACTCAAACACGCTACATTTTTGTCAAACAAATGTACTGCAGTCACATGTTCGCGTAAAACTGTTGCAAATGTTAACATTTAAAAAATATATAAAAATAAATGCAAAGCCATGTAAATATGTACACTTGAAATTCGACTATTTAACATTTATAAACTTTCAGATAAAATAATAAATAAAAGCACCTATGACGTCAATTAAAGAAACAGAAACATTCCTAAACAACCGTAATGGTGAACAACGAAAACAGCCCACAATGTAGCGTTTATTCTTAGAGGTAGACCTGACCAAGATCTACTACCGTAGTTCAAAGGCAATTGATGTCTGAACTGGCAAACTGTTTCATGGTACGGTCTTGGAAATATTACTGTTTTTTTGTTAAATTCTTAAGCTTATTGTATTTCAGGAAACTGTAGATGCAGTTGCTGAAAAAAGTGGATTTGGAGCTTTAAATGAAATAATTCTACCTCTATTAATGCGATCAAATTGTTGTCTTTGGCTGATTTATTGTTATGTTAAAAACCAGACATGTTTATGACCCAGGAACCTAGACATTTTTGTACAGTGTCAAAAGAATCTCCCTTGTCTGCTTTCAGGTGATATCAATATCTCTTTAAATGCACGTGTACAAAACTATATACCATTGAACTTCAGGGAGTTATGGCACGTTGCGAACGAGTTCGCAAATGATCTTTTACACAGCTTTTAAGGATGTGTTTGTGGCGAAGAACTTTCAACACATCGACATCAGTGCCAAAAACCCAACAACTTAAAAATCATTGTTTAATTAGCAAACATCAACCGCTATATTACGTTTTCCATATTTACAGTATTGCACTTAACTGCACATAATTGCATTTCAGTTAAACTGATGTTTCTTAAAATGTTAAATTACAAAGTTGCAGTTACTGTTTTTCCTTTTTGAAACAAACAAAAACAAGTCATTTCAATGCATTTCAACAAAACGAAAGCCAAATTTGTTTCCCCCGTACATAAAAGTAGTATATCTTGCATTAAGGATCGTAAACCCCTTAATACAAGACCTGAAGTGCAAAAGCTAGGTTCACTTCTATTCCAGGACACATCACATAAAAAAGAAGAGAGCACAAAATATGAGAATGAAAGCTAAAGTCCATACACATGCCCGGAAGAAAGTAACAGCAACGCAACATTTCCTCCCAAAACAGAAAGAAAGAATCATAAGAATTCCACTAAAAACCAGACGATTGTACCATTGATGTTATTGCTGTTTCCAGTCTTTGTCCACAGCAGAATGAACAATGAAAAAGAAAAAAAAAATCAAAAATGCAAATAACGGCTTTGTGAATATGAATTGTAGTGAAGGGTATCATGGCAGTGATCAACATAGATGTATGTCAGTTACAATGGAGGCCAGCCCCAATAGGTCTATCCTTCAATTGAGCACGTGCACTAGGCAGCGGCACAGTGGTAGGAGGCAAATATGGCCGTCTCTTTCTTTTCACTTTGAGGTTGAGATTCCAAAGTTTCAGTGTCTGTCCGTAAAAACACAACCTCTAGCCTCACTCTGTGTCTGCCTTTTGCTTTTTTAAAAAAGTCTTCTCTCCTAAACGCTGGTTTTCAGACAGACATCCAGACATTTTTGTATGGTCCTGGGGCTGTGATCTGTGCCTGGAAAGGGCTGAGCCAGTGGCCTCCAAGAAGTCCTGCCTGTTGGGCGAAAAGTAAAAGGTGATTCATTGGTATTTAATTACCTTTCTCTACAAGTGGTTTGTTTTGGCAGCTGGTTTTTTGTGACTTTTTTTTCTCTCTTTCTCTCGCTCTCATTCTCTCCCCTTACACCCCTTTTTTTCTCTTTTGTTTTTATTTTGTTTTGTTTTAACTGTGAGTGTCACGGCCTTTTCACAGGCTTAGTCTTGTGTTAGAAGCAATTATCAGTTCAGAACAGCAGAGAAGCCCATGGGGGTCAGAGTCCCAGCGCCTCGGCGTGTTTTCTTGCCTTGAGTCGCAGGTCAGCGATGCTGGAGTTCTTGCTATTGCTCTTGGCAGCCGCTACCACGGCGGCCGCCGCAGAGGCCGAGTCTGCCAGCGACGCGATTGGTAATCCAAAGGGCGGGGGCGGGAACATCAGATAGGGAGCGTGGGCCGCGAGGTGTGGGTGCAGGTGAGGATGGGAGTGCGTTCCGACCCCCTCCAACTGTAACTGAGCTTGGACCTGCGGGGCGAGCAAAAAACAAACATGGAGTTAGTCAGCGGCCTCGGGGTCAGCTCGAGGAGCGGCGGGGATCCGGTTTCAGGCTCGGACACCCCTCCGAAGGCTTACGCTAACTATGTGCTTTCAGTGAAAACAGTCACCCGCTCAGTGCATTCTTTTTCATCTGATCTTGAGCTGTATTATGCAATGCGCTCAGACAGCTTAATAGTCAAAGAACTTCCATCAGTTGCAAATCTCACTTCTCAGCATATTAGTTTGATCCACAGCGAATCTTTCCATACAACCGCTAAAAGCTGCAACATCATGTAATCTTAATTATATATTCAATGGCATAAATAAACAATTTCGCACCCAAAATATTCATTCTCATATATATAAATATTTATTTGCATGATTCCTAGGGGGGCGAAAAGATGTAAGCAGGCAGCATAAAATATCAGGTTGCAGATTCTTAGCAATTATTTCAGTAAGATGAGGTAAAAAATTAGACATCCGCTGACTTAAAAAGTGACTTATTTTTTATTTTCTTTTTTAGTATTCTTCTCATGTATCTTTCTCTGCACAGGGATCATAAATATTTCAAAGCTTTACATTTTGCAGTCCAACTAAAATACAACATCTGACAAGCTGCACAAGTTTTTGACACTGGGAAAGAATGTTTTACCAATGTTTCTTTTTTCTGTTTTCCACGTGAATACCAAACATAGGGAGATCGCTTTGAAAGGAGGATAAATAATGTCAGACCTGGTAGTCTGTTATTTTTGGAAAATAATCAGGTATGAATACAACCTGTCTCATCTGAGTTTCTTTGCTGCTCACAATTTCTAACCACAAGCCCTCTGACTTGATGCCTGGCACTTGCATTTATTTTAATTAACTCTGGGTGAAAATACTCATAAAAATTAAAGCAGCCCCTTGCTCCAGTGTCTCCACAAATCAGTCAAATTGGACTGTGCAACCCCTCTACAGGGGCAGTCAGAACAACAGGTGGTGGACATTTGTGGTGTTCAGTATGCAGTCCTCACGCCTAGGCCCTGCCAATGCTGCTCAGTGCCAATAACCATCAGTGCGTTATTCCTCTCTTTCATAATCTCTTTTATCTGCCTTTCCCTCGCTGTGCTATTAGCTTAATTATGGCTGCTCTCTCGTCTGGCTGATGCAGACAGTTCTTCACCACCAGATGAAATGTCTCTCGGTCCCTCTTATCTCATTCGTCTCTCATCGGGCCCCGGAGGTGAAAGGTTCGCGCCCTTCGCGCGACGCACGGAGACTAGCGTCACATCAGATTGTTTGTCAAAGCCTAAACATTTGTCGGCCGCTACTTTTAGGTGGTTAATGTGGTGGAGCGAGACGTCTATTTAGTCGACTGAACTGCACATTTGCAGATCACAAGAAACGCAATAAAAAGGAATTAATATCAGCTTCAATATTTCTATCATACCTGTTGAAATGGCATTCTGAGTGCGCCCATATTCACGTAAGGAGCGACCCTGCACGCGTCCAGGTGACTCGCGGTGCCCAAAATAACACCTGGATAGAAAAGAATAATAAATGAGCAATGTTAGTCATAATGATTTTTTTATGTAGATGATTTGACCAGTTAGATCGAATTTAAAACGTAGTGGGTTATAAAATGGCTTGTCGGTGCGGTGAGCACGTGCAGGACACACAAGAGCTGCTGGCTCACGAGCACCCAGTTCTACCGTCACTTGGGTCATGTCCCGTTATGAATTCATTTAGAAATGCATAAAATAAGAGACTATAATATCACAAAAAAATGGAAAATTCGCTCATATATTGGAATAAGATTTTAAGATGTTTTTACCTTTGTGCATTTGATTTTCCTGTTTTCGGCATTTCGCTCTTCTGTTCTGAAACCATACCTAAAAACAGAGACGAAAAATGTCATTATTTATAGTGTTCACCACCATTTACTACTTTTTTATATTACAAATTAAATTGCCGAAATGTGCAAATTAGTTATAATGAATTTGTCCATGCAACCGACATTACACAAAAACAGCGCCGATTTCTGTTGCCTCTGTTGATCGATATAGATTATTATTTCATTTCAACTGGAAAAATAAATGAATTCTGTTATTCATTGTTCGACAAATCGTATTTATAATTAATATCGCAATTTCCATTTTCTACACCAGTGAATTATGTATGAATTCTTTGGCTGTGTCTACATTTATTACATTTTAGTTTTCTTATTTTCTTTCTTTATACGAAGTAGGCCTACAAGCTCTTGTCACAGCAACTAACTGACAATTTTATTTTGCTGAAATTGAGGTCTATTGTTTTTTAATAGCAGCCTAGCCTTTTTTTATAATATCAATTTGCTGCATCACATAGGTGTTTGAAAGTATGTGGGAAATATTAATTATGAAGAGTGTAAATTTACACTATGCCTTGGTCGGTTCAGTTAAATCGGGCTATTAGCGCTGCTTTTTCAGCTCTCAGACTCGCTCATTAAAATTTTAAAGGAAATGTCTGTCAACCTGTTTTTTTATAAGGCACTTGGTTTCTTGCATTATAAAATCTACTGTTATTATTATTATTATTATTAGGCTATTATTGTTGTCATTATTATAATTAGGCCTATTATTATTATTATTATTATTATTATTAGGCCTATTCAGTGTGTGACTTTTAGTGCGCCACAATGAATGCATCATATTTCAATCTTTGATCGATTGTAATTATCCAGCACTATGCTATAGGGAAAGTGAGCTACACTGGTTTCGACAGTTATTTCTTCATTAAGGACCACTCAATGATGCGGTTCACAAATACCCTAATCTGATTTCCTTTTGATTTTTATTAGAGACAGTGAATAATGACATTTAATTTAGCCCTGCACCAAAAACCGAAAGATATTAGTCGTAATTGAATTACTGCCTTCTCCTCACTGAGGTCTCATAACTTTCAATTAGATTCTTGACAGCTGGTCGGCGTGGGGCCTCTATAGAACAGTATAGTAGCAGGTCCATATCAACTGGGCTAGCTCACGTCCATTGCGTTTACCTCTGAATTTTCTGCGAAATTTGAAATGCGATACGAGTCATAAAACGCCGTTGTGATGCATCATACAGAGGCGTTTTTAACGCGGTATGAATTTTTGGTTGCATCAAATCACAGCTCTGACCTATTCTTTGCTCTCCTCTTTTAATCCGATTTCGCCTCCGCCTCTGAAACATTAAAAAAATGTCGTGCTTGCAAGCTGTCACACTGGCAAACAATGTTACTTATTTTACCATTGCATT
Source organism: Enteromius mattozi (assembly GCA_032359235.1). NCBI lineage: Eukaryota > Metazoa > Chordata > Actinopteri > Cypriniformes > Cyprinidae > Enteromius > Enteromius mattozi. The sequence goes on along the minus strand of JAUMHE010000056.1, from coordinate 14,083,112 downwards.
TTGTAACACGGCCTATGTCACTGTAGGAGTTAAGACAGAATTGAATTATTCCTAATGCATTTTTATAGGAACAGTATATCAAGCCAATGGCAGATATTACAAAGATAAGGTTGGAGAAAATGAGGTGAGTGACATAAGAAGGTATCCCCTGCAGCAGCGGTTCAATCTCTTCATTAATTTTAATGATGTGGTTAGATCTTTCTGCAGCACATAAGCAAGTTTTCCTTTGAATATAGCTGCTGCTGCAGGAACTAAAAGGCGATTTCATATCCACACCCACCACTGAAACTGAACCCGCATATATCGAAAGATAACAGAGATGCTTTGTGTGTGAGTGAACAGAACAACCGTCTCCAAATGTTCAACATCTCAGGCGCATGGTATGATATACAAATTTAATCCAGCCTACTTAAGCAAATGTGTAAGACGAATGAAGGCCTAGCGATCACACTTACTCTCTGTGATTATTTGTTTGATTATTTTCCCCTTGCCAGTGCACTTCTCTATAACACGTATTCCTAAAGGGCTTACCAGTACTACTAAATAGTAAATAGATTGCATATTATTTCTAACTTTACAAACTGCTAACTAAAACCCTTTGGTTTTACATGTAGACTACATTAAGTTACCAGCGTGATCAATTCCTCTAGGCATAAGAGCATAAACACCACAGCAGCGCTTTCATGGGACACTTAGTATTTTGGTAATATTAAATGCAAAAGCAATAAACATTATGAATAATCATCATTTCTCTCAGTTATGCTACGCTGGAAGAGAAAGGTTTGTTACTGTTGTATTTTCTCTCTCACACACACGGGCCTGCTTTAAACTATTTCGAGAACATGCTGCGTAAAACAATGAAAAAATAAGTGACACAGAAGCCTCAGTTGGCATCCAGGTTATTTGCATTTCCACTAAAAGGTGCATACGAGATGCAGTCGTTTAAAAATGAATCCGTTTTTAAATTAATAATATTTGAATGTAATCATGTTTAATGTTCGCCCCCTTCGCCTGTTCTTAATTTGGTTTTAGAACGTGCACGTTTTTTTTTTTTTTCTTCATCGTAATAGAATTTTTTTATATATAAAAAGAACCCATGGAGTGTATGGAGGAATGGGCTCTTACCTGCACGCGGGCCTCTGACAGCCCCAGCCTCTGACTCAACTCCTCCCGCATGAAGGCGTCTGGGTAATGCGTCTCATCAAATAAGCGCTCCAGTTCATTCAGCTGCTCTAAGGTAAAATTTGTCCTGCTCCGTCTCTGCTTCAGTTTACTCTGTGCGTCCTCGTCCTCTGATTTCACATCCTCCTTCTTGTCTTTGCAGTCATAAATTCCTGTGAAAATACAACACAAACACATCAACAAAGTAGCCTACTTCTTTAAAAGCGTCCATTTATTACACAAATGTTTAAAAAGACTGGAGATGGCGGATGAGAAGTAAGAAGAATCGGCAACTAAATAAATGTAATTATACGACATGTTAACACTTTTTAAAAAAAACTAGATAAAAAAATTTAAACAATTTTGTTAGGTGAAATCCAAGATGAATGCATGAAATTGCAGCTTTTTTAAAATATGCATTCTCACTTTACAAATAAAAATGACTTTAAACACAACATTTAGTGTTTTATAAATATATATATATATGTATATATGTATATAATTCGGCGAATTCGTATAATTAAGGGACATGGATAAAGAGGTGTTATCATATAGTTATAAAATTACACGATAAGATATTAGTAAACATTAGAAGTTTGTAGTGAGCTAATGCAGCTCTGCACTTTTTGTTAATAAAAAAAAATATATATAGGCTATTTATATTTTCCAGTTTACATTTCCATTCATTCCAGAGCAGCAAACTCTGTTATTTGCGAGTTTTGGAAATCAAATGTAAACTTAGAAAACTTTGTAATCTTACTGCAATCATTTTCTCTGTATATTCTGTGAAGTGGTCTTAGTTTTGCTTTTAACGTAGGCCCATATTACCAATGTAATTTACATGAATTATTATTATTGTTTATATTATTATTACTACTACTATTATTATTTATTAAGGTGTTGTGTTCCAAAACAATCTGTCACGGGCCTGCCATGAATGTCGTTAAACGTCTTTGTTCACAGTTTCTGAAGCAAACCCGTTTTATATTAAATCTCACTTTATCAGCCATATGGTTCTGTTTTAAATGACAGCCTTTTTACTCTTTATTTACACAAGTGTTGTACGTAAAGAGAAAATAAGTGTCTTTACCCATTTCCTGGCAATTTAAGGAACGCTCAGGAATAAATTGATAGATCGTCCTTTCAAATTTGACAAGGGCCTATTGTTTTGACTGTAATTCGTCAAATGTGAGTAGAGACTTCTCTTTTATATCTATTTACTGTGATTTTAGTTTTTGACTTAAAATTGTCTGTGGTGTATTTTTGCTCTTTTGCGAAAGAAAACAGTTCTCTGCACGGCACACACTACAACGAACAAGTGCCCATTGCATCAGCTGAATACAGCTTGAATTTCTCCACTCGCATGCTAGTCAGCCTCTCAAGACGATCGAAATCTCTCTTTAAGATAATGAAAACGACCTCAACATACAGTTACTCAGATTTGAGAGATATTTCAACAACGTCCAAACGCGTATTCGGGCGAACATCTAATCGCAAACGCGTCTGCAGCGAGACTTTGCGTAAGAGTAACTCACCGTCAGTAGCCCGTGTCACATTAAACTCCTTCAATTTCTCCTTTTCCAGCTCTACGTGCTCCTTGTAAAGGTGTACCGGACAATGGTTGTTGTTGGTTTCTGTAATCTCCTGAAGGTTTGTCTCCGAGTTTCCCAGCTCTCTGGCTCGGGCTAAACCACTCTCCAAAACTTCCCTGTACGTGATGCTCTCTTTGCTGGTCTCCTTGCTTTTCTGATCGAAGGATTTCGACACGAACGCCGTGAGTTCTTCCATGGCTGATTACAGAAATCCACTTTAAAATGTATCTAACGCGAATCTTTTTTGTCTGCTCAACAGTGAATTCGGCGATATGTTTGCGTGTTGAAGGTTTAGATCACTCCTGCTGTTATGTCTGTGTTTTTCAGATCACACTATTTATACACGGCCACCTCAGCCCGGCCCCCATCGCCATCATGTCTGGAGTCATTACAGGCGCTTCTGAATTCAACTTTCAGCGGCTTTTCCTCAAATCAATGCTGCGCTGGATGGAGTCCCCTTAATTTAATTATAATTAATTAGGATTCCTACGGTGCCGTGTGGTCAATTGGAAATGGGAACCGTGTTTAATTAATTCTGTGATAATTTCGCTGACGCAATTAGAGGATATGAATATTGCAGCATGGCATTATCAGGTCATTCTGGTATATTGACGTTAACATGGACTGAGGCTATCGAGAATCTGATGATCTAGGTTAGAGAAACCAGTCGAGCGAAAATAGACGCTGGTAACTTGCACGGGATCGTCCAATTTGTGGAGAACTTTTCGATGTTTTCATCGCCGGACATTGTTTTGAGTGTTTTATTACCTAGTTTGTCGGATATAGCCTATTTATCGTGAATATAAATAACCTAAATAAAGTATTTTTTCCCCAAGTAATTTATTGCACGTTTTAATATTTTAATATGAATGCATTATAGTCTTATATACAATTTTACATTGCATAAATGCATTTTAATAAAATATTAAATATAATATTAACCATATATATTTTTAAAGATAATACTGATATGCTATTGATATGATATCGTAGCTTAACTGGGCGCTTCCTTACAGTTAAATCCAGTTGGCTATAATTGTGGCGCACGTGCGCTTTTATTTTATTAGAAAAAAGAGTGATTTTATTCAGCAGTTAAAAAAATCAATAAACATTCAAATAGATATAAAACATTAAAAACTTTTACATATAGCCTATATATATATATATATATATATATATATATATAGCCTATATATTTACACCCATACATAAAGATAAGAAAACAGTTGTTGTAATTCTAGTACAAACTGACCAGGCGCCTTTGCAATAATTGTTTGAGTTTAATTGTATAGCCTATGTCGCAATTGCACGACGGAAGTCATTTTACTGTACCTCTTATCATCATTATATAGGTATTGCATGTAAAGATATGCCAGGAGTATTTCTCTTAAATTAATAGCCTGTTTCGTCTGTTTAAAACGGGGTAGCTTCCCAAAATGCTCTCAACATTTTAAGAATAAACATTTATTAACAAGTATTTTTGAATTCTTAAATTGTGGGATAAAATCCATCGATAAATCCATCAATGACACAATCATGAGCATTTATTTCTAGTATGGTTATTTTAAAAATGCATAAGACTGGGATATGGTGCTATGATATTATCGCATGCACGGATCAGTGCAGGGCGAGAATAAAAAGGGCAGAATCAAAAGGATGTTATGATCCCCTGTGAATATTGAGCACCGTGGTGTGAAATCGCTCATGTAAACCTCACAGATGACGCGTTTGATAGCGCTTTATTTATTAAATCCATCCTCATTTAAGACTGCAGCCCCATATTTGAATATTTTTCTAACATATGACCTCGTGGTTCATTTTTTTCTCGTTTCTGTCTCGTTCTTTCAGACGAGTATTATAATTTTGGTTGTCATTATTTTACATTTTGTTTATTTTTATTTTGTCTGAAAAAAAAAAAATCATGATCAAATCATTCAAACTGTGTTCATTCTTCTAAGATATTATTTTTGGCCAATAGTGTTGGCTATATTTAAGCGGTGATGCTGGATGGAAACTCGTTTGTAGGGTCTCGTCAAGGGAAGGATAAAGTGTCAGGTGCACCTTTGATTCCAAGAGTAAGCTGAAACACCGCTGCTTATGAAGTTGGATTACTCCTTTCTCAGTTGTTTTTATTATAGCTTAGAGCAGCCGGGTAGGCCTTAATGTTTTCAGCCTTTCTGCTGTGATACCTCCTAGCAGGCCTTTTAAAAAATGTAGCTCACTTTAACGGATTGTTGACTTCAAAGTGGCTGGTGCAGATGTTTTAAAATTAGTCAGGTAGTACACCACCTATACAAGTGCGATTCACAATCAACAGCAGCCTCCAGGGGATCGATACATATATAGGCTATATATACGTGAGTAAATCGACAAGTCAGGATGGTCTTACTCTGCCTCACTAGTGTCGCTGAAGTTTAGCAGCAGATAGCTCTTAAAGGCGCAGGAATTTTATTTCCAATCTCTCTCTCTCTCTCTCTCTCTCTCTCTCAGATTTGAACTAGTAGATCGGGAAACGTAGGCTGCCTCGTGGATTTGGTGCCGCTTGTGTTTGGTTGAAGTTTATTGGCCAAGCAAGAATGCACTTACAAGCTTTTTGTTTTGCTACCAGTATTAAACACAACAGAATGCAACATAAATACAACATAACACCAGCAGAACAGGCAGGGTAAACAAATAAACAGTTACTAAAAATGATGGGTTAGAGCCTAGCAAGCGAATAAATTCGGTCGGTCATTATTTGATCATGTCTTATTAGGCTACTTCTCTTTTTAAAAATGTAAATCTTTTAAAATCTCTTTTAAGTTTTAGTAAACAATATATTTCCGCGTAGGCATGCTTTTATAATTAGGCTATGTGTCTTGTTCACATATTTTCTGGTATGACTTTAAGTGGTGAACGGACACAATTAAATCACAATTAAGCTTTAAAAGGTTTCACTGGAAGTGAACGAATTAAGGTCGGACAGGTTGATGGATTACAGTCCATATTTGGGTTGTAAAGAAATAAATAAATCGTCAAGTGAAATGTCGATAACAATTTTACATCTGAAGCCACGGGCGATGCGCATGAAAATTTATGACATCACTGTCTTAGTCCAAGACAAGTGACACAAATAGCCTTTTTGAAAATAAACACAAAATATATATCTCTCACCACACGTAAATGATTCTTTTTATGTCAGTTTGCGCTCTACAGCAGCTTTTGTATTTTTATTTAGTCAGATTCATTTAATGTCAGAAGCAGGCAGGTGGCTGCATACTGTCACTTTAAGAAATAATTGCTCTGAATTATTTGCATCCCCTTAATCAGACTGCAGAGACAGCAGGCAGGATTCTGCTTCCAGTTATGCAAAACGTAAATGTAATTATGCCTTACTGCTTGTAATTGTGTGATGGTAAAGTTCATCCTCCTCTCCTACCTTTGATTAGCTTTTGGCACATTATTAGCAAATAAACAGCTTTATTAAGTTTGATGCCATTCGAGAGAGAGGCCCGGACCATGTGGCCCCTTAAAATAATGCAAAGAGCTGTGATGTAAAATTTGTGTCTGTATTGGCAGCAGGCCATTTAATCATTCAGCCAGTGAATCAGTCCCTGCTTTCAGCTGAGCTATATGTGTGCCGTGATTCTTCAAGCAGCACATATTCTTACGAGGGTTAGGCAGCTTGTTAATAAAGTGGAGGGGAAAGGAGACCCAAGACCTTTCTGCGGGAAGTCCAGGCTTACTCTGACAAATGCCATAACAGCGTTTGAACTTGCTCATTCACTCAGATTAATCCCTTATGTTCGCAAGACCAATGCGTTCTAAATTCATATTTAAAATGGTGGCTGTTTGGTGTTGTTTTGAGCCAGGCTGATTACTTCAGGGTTTAAACCCCCAATTAAGTGCAATGGCCGACCCCCAGTGGCAGACAGTTTTGAGTGTTATGCACAGGCATGCATGTGGGGAAGATAATGAGGCGTAGTTAACCCTAACCGGCTTCCTCCTGTCTCTTGTTATACTTGCTGTAGTTTGCATTTAACCAAAGATAAGCAAGGTTAAAAAATGTGCATTTATATGTGTTCGTTCTCTTTCATCATTCTCTTGCACAAAATCCTTTATCTCTTCGTGCTCATATTCTGTGTATTTAAAATGACTGTTCATATACAAATGAGCACTAATAATACCGCAAACCTGTGACATATGGGTCCTGAATTTATTTTCTCCACAGTTATTTCAGTCTAGTACATTTTTTGTGTGTTTAAAACCGCTGAAGCAAGGCATGTACAAAAATTGATTATCAACAAAATTATGGCTAAAAGCCAAAGGTCCTGAGTGTTGAAACCCTGAAGCATGAGACCACATTTTTCTCTTCCTTTTTCCCTCTGCTGCTTTCTTCCCATAGGCTGATGGTATTAAATTGACTTTATCCTTGAAACATAATAATCCACAGAGTACTCTGACAAACCTACCGCCCCGAGCCCTCCACCTCTCCAATCCCACCCCGAACAAGCTCTTCCTGGCTTTTTATTCTGGATACAGCTGATTGTAGCAGCCAGGTTGAGGAGTGTGTTTTTATCGTGGTGTGCTGATAACAGAGCCAAACAATTGGCTGCATTGTTGGTCAGAGACGATGTTTTAGATTTGATTCGAACATCACCCCTGAAGCTTGTGGGCATAGCTGAAACATGTGAGAGTTTCAATCCAGATCAGGCAACAGTATTTCGGACGAACCATTTAGCACTTGCAAGGAGACCAGAAAGGAGTGAGTTAGAGTCTATTCGAGACATACTGAAAAACATATGGACAGTTGGGTGCAAGTAGCTCTATAGGAAGAAAATAAGTTTAGGCTGTTGACAAAATTTTGATGATGTTATACTGACCAAACACTATAATCTTGCAAGTGATGTGAGTGTGAACTATTATCTTTGATGACATTCTGATCAATAGCCTTTAAAATGTACCAGCCTCTCACTTATATTCACTTTATCAAATGCATTTAACAGAGAGGATAGTGATTGACAATGCAGAAAAGGTTCATGCAATTTTAATATAAGAAAATATGTATAACACTGTATGTTAACATTGAATGTAAAAATGAACTGTAAAAAATAATTTATATATGTTTTGCAAGAATTTACTATTTGTTTTTCTTCAAAAAATTATCTTTAATTCAATGTTATTTTCCAACAAAAAATTTTTTCTACGTCTTTTCTTTTTACTCTGTAGTCAGTATATCGTATATCTGACTCAATGCACCACGAAGAAGATCTTCAAGCAACTGTAATGAGACGTGTTTGTTAAACCACGATCTACATGGCAACAACCGTGTTGTATCTGTCGGAGGTCAAGCGTGCATGTAGCTTGCCAGCCGAGATGTGACAAGGGAATTTAAGTAAGAGGATCTTTCCTGATCATATCAGAGTTAATAGCTTGGGACCCATGGGAAATAAAATGCCTCAGCACAATAAGCTCAAATCAATACTATGAAAAAGAATTTATGAAAGATGCACAATGTGGCATTTCATCCTCCCATTCACAGATAAGCACCATGCTGACTGTCATCTGAGAAAGCTCAGATGTTTGTGGAAGTCTGGAGATGTTGGGAAGATCATTCTGATGGGGAACGAAAGCTGTCTCTGCTGCTGGTGTGCTGGTGGTCCCATCAGGCTTCTTAACTAGCTTAATCAGCAAGACTGCCTTGGTAAAGTATCCCTACCTTTCAAGTTATGCTGGTAAACAGCATGGTTATAGAACCCAACCAGTACTAACTGTTACAAATCAGCTGGCCTAAACTCTGTAATCTAAAATTATGCTGCTAAAGATGCTACAAACCAGGGTTGTGGACATGAGGTCTGCAGTTTGTCTAATTAACAACCTCTTTTTGTAATCTTACAAAGGTTCGTTTGATTCTCGAGGTAAAATTATATTGTGTATTTCTTTCTCTGTCTGACAGTACAGTGGCATGATGAATTCAGGACATAAAGGTAGGGCAGTTTCTTAAATCTTTAAAATATTTGATGTGTCTGTATTTAATTTAAAAACCGTGCAGTTTATAATCAAAATGTCGTAATTTGATCTGATTTCTTCAGTTATTTAGTCTGTTTAAACTTTCTCTTTTATGATCTGCACACTCTCATTCAGGTCAGCCTCCACCCAACCAACAACTGATGGACTGAACCAAGTCTCCATACATTTGATGTTTTCCATTCACTTGAATGTACATCACAATGTTCTGTAACAACACAACATTTTTTATTTAAAATTGTATTTTTATTTTGGGGTTCCCAAGTTTAATTGTTTAAGAGTCTAGTTGTGGGTCCCTAGTTCAAAAAATGTTGTCAACCCAACCTCGGTGCTAAAAGGCTAGACAGTCTAGATTAGCTGATGCTCTAAAAGTGCTCATAGAGATTCTGAACTCAACTTATATTTACTATTTTAAATTAAACATTTTTAAAAAGCAAGACATACTCCCAAGATACATATTCCCTCGGCAAACAGTCTTAATTAGGCTGTTCTGTGTGGAGTCTATGAACTCTTCTCACAGCTACTTCTGGCAGACAAAGAAAATCACACATTTGTTCTTGTTTATGAGGTCATTCAGCCTGCAGTTTAGAAGCTCGGCTCATCGCATGTGTTGAGAAAATAATCTATGAGGGGAGCGAGGGGTGGTTGTATCTTGTGGTCAAAGCCGAGGACCTAGCATGCTCGCAGTTGCTGATAGCACACATTAATTTGCTTAATGCGGATATGTATCATTTTCATCTCGCTCAACCATCCCCCTGAAAGTAGACCGGCAGGATTACGCTTACAGTAAATGAGCGGTTAAATGTATGCCATCTGCATTATTTTTTCAGTCTCCGGGTCTCTAGTGTCATTCGGACATGGCCGACTCATTTAGCATGAATACAGACAAGCTTTTATGCCGCATCCTGCAGTTGATCAATCATGCAATTAAAAGCCGCTTCAAAACAGCAGCATTTTTTAATTTCATCCGGCTTTAGCTAAAGACGTGGACTGCGTCCATTTGTTGAGGGTGATTTATGCACTCATCTTAAGAAGAAGAAGTCACTGATCTGCCGGCTCATTAAGATTAATTAGTGACGGGCCTCAGAGTGGCGTGGCTGATGAAGAGGCGCTGGAAATGGCCAGCACTGCCAAGGTGAGGCGAGCAGCTCTTCAGGCTTCTCTCTCTCTCTCCTTTTTCACTCTCTCTGTTCGCTTGCAGCCTGAGGGTTGTGATGGAAGGGGGGAGGGACTGAGTAAGGAAAGGGAGAAGGGAGGCGCACCATCTGTAGACAAGTCCCTCAGCAGAGTTACCAGTCACCCCCATCTGTCACGCTGTGTCCCCCCCTCGTCCCCCTGGGCCAAGCTATTCAACCACTAGCAGAACCGGCACTGGACAAAGATCAGGAGCTCTCCAGCGCACAAACGCTGACCCTTTAGTAAAACAGAAATGAAACATTGGCAGACAGACAGGTAGAATAGACATAAAAGAAATTCAGGCAATAGTTCACCCAGAAATGAAAATCCTGTCATTATTTGCTCATCCTCATATCGCTCCAAACCAATATGTTGTTATTTTTTAAAGTGGAATGGAAAAGGAGAAATTCTGAATGATCTTTCATAGTGATGTTGGACAAGCAGTAAAAAGGACAACCCTGCCAAAATAATGCCATAAACAGTCCATATAATTTGTCCACATTAATTTATAAAGTCCTGTGAATTTGTAAGCTTTATTTCAACTATATAAACTAAACTTATAGACAAATATAATTATTGAACATGCAGCACAAACCGTTTAAAGTATTGTTATTAATAATAATCATATATATATATATATATATAGTTTTATTGAATTGCCATCTATAGGTGACAACATCATCAATTTAAAATTCATACAATAAGTTATTATGTTATGTTCTACTGTTTATGTATTTAAAATATATAACATATATATCTGTGTGTGTGTGTATACATAAATATATGTATGTGTGTGTGTGTGTGTGTGTGTGTGGTAGCGAGAGAGAGATAAAATCAGGTTAATTAGGAAATTTTTCCTGGTCTTAGTGGCAAAAAGGTCCCAATTTACCTACTATTACAATGTAATATATGTATTTTTTGTCACATGATAGCAGCATTTTTTTTTATTTTTCTAAATGTGGTAGGGCTATACCCGTTTCTGAAGTTGAGGAAAAAAAGTTACCACCTTCTCTCCCTCCCTCCGTCTCTCTCTCTCTCTCTCTCTCTATATATATATATATATGTTAGTATTATAATTTGTGTGGAGCTCATTGTAACAGTAGCAACAATCAGGAAGTACCTTAGGGCAGTGTCTGTTGGAGAGGACCCAGGTTTTGAAGGGGCAAATGACTGCCTCTCATCTCCAACATATCTCCTTTTGTTCCAGCAGCCTAGCCACCCCCTGTTAGAGACCAATGAATTCAGAGTCTTCACTTTACTTCTCCACACCACAGAGATGTGGACTGGACAACCTTGTTAGGTGACAGAGGATACTACTGCCCTTCAATCAGACCACCTGTCAGTGTACATGCTGCTGTTTTCCTGAGGCTGTGTACATTCAAGCTGTCATATAAGGTGACTGATTTTACATGTGCTCATAACAAAAGCTGACATCTGTGGTAAGCGGGAAAAAAAGCTAAGGTCTGTGGTCATAATCGCAGAGTGACAGCTAATAATGTGCCTTAAACTTCAGCTGTACAATTGCTTGAGGATGCAACAGGGCTCCAGACTGCGAGAAAAACGGGCCCTTTTCACATTTCTAGGGTTCTCAGAAGCGTAAGATGCAATAGTTGGGTAAACTTTTTGCCATAATAGCAGAAAAACAGTCTTAGAAACACCAACACAGTATAATGTAAATAAAAGGTTTCAAGATGCAACAGACAATATACACATTTGCACTAATAATTATTTAAATGCAATCTTGTTTAAGTGTGTGCCAGTTTTTCATTCACACAACAAAGAACATAGCGCAGGCTGTCATGAATCATGTCCATGAATCAAATGATTCCCAAGAACCGATTCTCTGTGATGAGTCAGTAAAGGTGTTTTAAGAAGATCTATATAAAAGTAGTTCTCAACCTTTTTTGACTTGAAGGCCCCTCATTATGCAATAAACATTTCTATGGATAAACTATGAAAAAAAAATTGCAATAATAGTTTAGGAAAATTTGTTTTCTGATTTTATATGACATGTAAAATCAGATGTTAGTTGCATGTTAGTTGGGTTAGATTACGTTATTAAAAATATTAATGCCTTCTAGTGGGTCCCAGCCCCTGGTTGAGAAGCACTTGCTTGAAAGTTGTCTATTTAAATAGAAATACTTAACCAGTGGATCATTCAAAGCCATTACTGAGGGCACACTGATTTTGGACCCTTATACCACAAGGCAGTGTTCAGTCCCATTTGAAATTAACCTGGAACTGTTAATGCATATATTTCTAAAATGAATATATATATATATATATATATATATATATGTTTGTTTTGTTTTTTTTTCCGCTACATATTTCATTTCAGGAACCAGTGGTTTCCAAGTAGTTTTTGTAATTTTAATAAATTGCCTTGGAAGATATAAGAGCTCTCATTATAGAACATCCACTCTGTGGACTGAGCCATGGGATACAGTGTGGACACATGATCACGAATGCTATCATTTAATATTAGAAACATTAATGATTGCATGCATGGCATAAGATAGCAAGCAATACCGAGGGAAAAAAAAACTAAGCAAATGGCCCATTGCCTTTCAGCCATGCTCCTTTCAAAAGTTGTTTTCCTGAAAATTAGGCAATTGACTAATGGTGTAAAATGCTGTTAATTAGCTGTACAGAAGCCCAAACAGGCTTTTTTGCCTGTAACTAATAAGAAATCAATTAGCTAATGAATTGGTCATTAAGTGAAAAGCTAATCTTAGCCAGGGTATTTTTTAATGATTTTGCCTATGATCCTGTCTAATTGCCGTTGTCATACAGAGCTCTCAGCTTTCAGCATGGCTAATGAAGCTTCATTAGATCATAACTGGCACTCTTGGAAGATTTAGAGGCAAACCTGCTTCCCAATTATTTTTAATTGCCAGACATTCGCACAAACAAGCGCTGCACCTTGCAGAACAGGAGAGGAGATCTGGCAACGCCGGTGTCTCCTTCATTACTTCATTTGAAGCGATTAGAGCCATGTGCAGGGTCGCCGTTACACTGTTGTTTTTTTCCCCTAATCTAAAGAGCCTCATCATTTCAAACCTGTGGGTTATTGTGCTCTCCGTCACTTTGATTTGCACCCAGCAAAAAGCTGTTTCTTCCTGCTCCACAGCTGGGGCTGTGTCACTCACACAAACCTACACACACACACACACACACTGTCTAGATTTATTTCACTTATACATGTGTCATCTTGCAATAACAACAAGAGACGGTGCAGCCATGCGTAATTTAGTGAGGACAATGGCCTGTTTTTATTTATCAGCAGCCTGACCAAGTTGTCAGATGAGTTAATAGTGAACCTTCTCTTGACATGTTTTCAGTTTGACTGGGACCATAACCCTGAATAATATGAAATATATATGAAGATGACAGCATACAGATTTTTGCACAGTGTTGCAATTTATTTGATCAATTCATTTGGATGTATTTGGTCAAAAATACAGTAAAAACAGTACAATTGTTCTAAAAAATACTATTTAAAACAACCATTTCTATTTGAAATAAATGTCATTTATTCCTGTTTTGGTAAAGTAACATTTTAAGCAACCATTACTCTAGTCTTCAGTATCACTTCAGCATCACATATTTGGACCCTTTTTAACAGATATCAAATATCAGCATTATGGTGTGTGCCAACGTTTCCTTTACACAAACACAGTGTGAGCCTTGAAGTCTGATTCATGATTCACTGTAATGAACCGGTTCTTTTTAATGAGTCAGTCAGAAAAGATTCAGAAAAAAGATTCACAGAATACCCTCAAGCACTGAAATTTAATGATGTATTATATACAATGTATAAAAATTTTAACAGGATTAAAGCAGTGCTTGGATTTCAGTCTCCTTTCTTTTATAACAGTTGGACTCTTGTGCCTCACGCCTCTTTTTCAACACTCTTTCCTTTAAAAGCAAGGTGCTGAGTGCTTGCTATTTCAAACTGTAGACCAAACAAGGTCACAATTGTTCCACTCCAGGAGAACTTCACTACCCAGCACTCTCTGCCCACTTCTGAATTAACAAATATATATCGGGTGAGCACTAATTCGTCCCCTCCCAGCAGTCCGGCTAATATGTGTCTAGTGACATGCCAAAAAAGCATGCCTTCAAGGCACTTATTCTTGGAAAATGCCAGTGTGTTGATTTATAGTGAAGCCAACTGACTTGCCCTCACACAGAAGAAGGGCGAGAGAGAGAAAGATGGAGCGTTTTCACCGAGTGGCTCGTTTTTGATTGGGGATGAATGGAACACCAGATGTCCATCAATATTTAGTAGTAAACATCACAAATGTGCATCACAATGTGGCAGATGAATGAGTGGTGAGGCAAAGCACTGTGGGTAAAAATCTGCCAACACCTCTCTGATATGCTCCAACTCTGCAGGTTTACCCAGAATGATTGACAATGTGTTTTGTAGTTAAATCATCAGGGCATTTATTGTTACGCGCTTAAAACATTTCATTTACAGCATGATTACGGCTTAGGTGAGCTGTAAGCATTAATTTTATCACTCAGAATAATCAAATAACACAGAGGAAGCGCTGGTAATAAAACGATCTTGCTGTGATTAGGACTTCTGGAAGGCCTCACTGGCTTAATCCAAAATGCTCTGACCGGTGCAAACAAATTTTGAAGGAAAGGTCATAAATTAAAAGTCTGTTTCATATTGCATTTTCTCTATTTCAAACTCGATAAACTGGATTAAATCAAATTACGCCATGCATAATTTAACTTACGATTCAGGGGTGAGCATATGTTCATTCATCCGATTGAATCATTTGAAATGTACACAGTAGGGCTTTGGAGCAGCCAATATGGCAGCTGAGAGATGTGTGTGTGTGTGTGTGTTTGCAAGAGTGCATATGTTTCCACAAATAATCTCAGATAGACTGAAAATGCGGCAGGCAGTATATAGGACATTTATATTACATTTTGCATTGGTAGTATAACACACACATTATCTATCTATCTATCTATCTGTCTACCAATTTGTACATATTAGGGACCGGGTTAGGTGTAGGTCATTCATACAAATTCATACGAATATGTACAAATTGCCTTGAGATTGGACTTATATCTGTCAACTTACAACATTTTTATAGAATTTATCATTAATAATTATTATCATTATTATTGATGTTTATATGTAAAAAGAAAGTTTACATGTGTAATTGTTTTATATTTAATATTTACTCATTTAAGTTTAATATAATTTTGTAATAAATTAAAATGAAAGTTGAATTAATATTATTAACAATAGTCTGTACACATGGATGGATGGATGGATTATAAATAAAACATTCATTACAGTTATTTCTTAATTAAAATTACTCAAATATTCATTTAAATACATTAATTCTAAGTATTCTAACTCTACATAAATTATAATTTAGTTTTGTAAATTAACATTAACATATTTTTAACAAAACATAACTTCTTATTGAAATATGTTTTCTATACATTCATAAATTTTATACATTCTAACTCTATACATTAATTATAATTTACAATAGGTTTTTAAATTAGCATTAATAACTTTTTTAACAAAACATAACTCTTTAACAATTTATTATGAACAAACTTAAATAACTACTAGTAGTATATCTGTACATTTTCGTCAACATAGATTATTAAAAGAGTGTTAATTTGTAACACCTAATGCATTAATTAATTTAAAAAAATGAACCTTAAGTGTTAACAAAGTTGTTTTCTCTCTCTCTCTCTCTCTCTCTCTCTCTCTCTCTCTCTCTCTCTCTCCTCAGCTCTCAGTTAAAAAGTACATCATTTTATTCTGTTTGTCCAGCCTACTGGGGTCTGGACATCTGGGCCCAGCAAGATATAGTCACACGTTCACATGCACACACTCTCACACACAAACACTGGCGGGTGGAAGACTTTGCCTGGAAGAGGCCAGTCCTCCCTTGCAAGTATTATGTAAATTGAATTTGTTAATTCAGTGCCCCTGTCTCAGGAAAATCTGCCACCAACACCTGCCACCGTTTCAAACGCGAGGACGCAGATTCACAATGACACGGTCTTCATTAAATAAACAAACCAGGTTCCCTATAACAGCATTTGGTGGAAGGCACCATCAATTCTTATACATTTAGATCACAGCAATTGGAAATGACACTGGGGAGCTCTATCAGCCTGTCTCCAGACACATGGGGTGAAGAAGACAGGCTGTGTGACTGTCTGCGCATGCTTTGTGCTTCTCGCCTCACATAGCTTAAGACGATGACTGACGTATTTTTAGCCACAGTTCCACTATCAAAGAAACTCTTGTGGCCTTCTGATGCATCATCTAAATTTCATAAAGACTCGGGCGACCAGAGCCCCTTTACAGCACGGCACTACCGGCAGTGCACTGTCTGTTTGCCTTTAACTTCGACACCCGCTCTTTGTGCTTGTCTATCTCCTTTCTCCTCCACTTATATTGCCCTAACAGGATCAAGGCAGATCACTGACGTTCAGCATTCTGTGCAAGGAAGTCGAAAAGGTCCAGAACGCCAAGGGGGATAACAATACTTATCAGTACAATATGAAGTTTCTAGCGGGAACTGTGATGAATTGTAACGCTACATGATTAATAGCACAGACACGTCATTCTTTAAACACTGTTTTTCATTTTTGATCTGGTTATATTGTTCTTTGGATATTAAAAAGTTCTTGATGTTACATTTATAGGTTCTTCAGGGTGGGTCGTAGCAATGTCAGTTTCGTCAGTTAGATATGAGCAACAGGGGTGAAATATCTATGCATACATAGAAGTTGTAAGACAATAAATATAAAAGATTTTTGGGGCAGAAAACAGTTTGAGGTTTAAAAAGTACAAATTCATGTATAGTTTTAATTCACAGGATCAGAATGTTAACTGACATTAGTGTCACCCGAATCAACAGTTTGTGAGGTATAGAATATCCACACAAACTTCTTTAACAAGGAATCATTCAATTGTAATTTTACAAAAAAAATTCTATTCATCAAAAATCCTGTTTCCACAAAAATAGCACAGCACAAGTGTTTTCTAGATTGATCAATAAGAAAATGTTTTAAGAAATCTTTCTTCAACACCAGATCAGCATATTACAATGATTTCTGAAGTAATGGTTGCTGATAATTAAATTTTGCTATCTATTTTAATATATAATAATAATAATAAATCATTATTTTAAATTGTATTTTTCCACAATATTGTTTTTTACTGCATTTTCTATTAAATTAGAGCAGCTTTAATGAGCAAAACAGACTTCTTTCAAATTTTATACATTTTTTTCAATGAACGTACTGGACAAACAACCATACTTTATATAGACAACTGACATAATAACAAAAGTGACTCTATTTGTTGTAATAAATGGAGATTGTATAATTACTGTTTTGAAAAGATGTAGGTGTAACAAAATGTTATTTAGTTGTGGTTTGTTGTAGCCAGCACCCTTTGTACTTTCCTCTGGTCTGTAAAATTGCTTTAATATGTAGCAGATAAGTTTGGTAATATTACAGGGTTTATGTCAAATCTGAGACAAATAAAAAACATTTACAGATCAACTCTCTTTGGTCTCCCTTATCTTAGATGGTTTTCTGAAGAACCACAGGGCATAATAATAATCCCCTGATGGGATCGGGCTGTTAAACACACTGTTATGTACTGTTTAGACTGATAAAGAAAATGAGAAAGACTGTAAAGCTGTAGCAGATTCACACGTTTGTGAGTCAGCTTAACACCTTCGGTCCAAGCTGTGAAACTATGAGCTGAGGTTTGCTGTATGGTTTATTTATTAGCTTTGGCTGGGTCTTTAAACATGACTCTCTGGAGCAAGAGACAGCCAAGACATCCTTAATGCTTTTACCAAATGGAGCGAACAAACCTTTGAAATGGCAGGGATATTAACACCCGGTTAACAAGAGCTAATGACAGACTACGGTGCTCAGAATCAGACAATTGCAGCCTATGCCTTTTTGAGGATGTGGAAACACAGCATCACAAACTCTTACTTTCAAAAGCCTTCCAGTGATGTCTAGAATAATTCACAAACTCCAAAAATGTCTTCTGATTTAAGAGTTGTGTAGATCATTTAAATTTTTTATTGCTCTAAAAGTTTCTTTCAAGAGTGCGGAAATTAGTAGTCTTATTTATTTTATCATGAGTAATTTGTTGCATGCCTCTGACGCCTCATTCTTCTAACCCCTGTTTTTTAGTCTTCAGTACTTATGAAATCTAAACACCCTCCTGCAGACGTAGTAAAGTCTTCCATTGACACGTTCTTTAAACGGGAAATTATGGAATTAAACTAGATGCCGAAGCTTTTAGGGTCATCCGCTCATGATGCATCTGAAGGAGTCAAATTGATCTTAACTTCAACGTTCTGAATCCGTCTCATAAACAGCTCAGTCCCAATAATCCAGGCTGGCAAGTTTGGTTACACTAATGGAGCGGTACAGTGTGTACAGATGGTTAAATCAATCACGTGTAACTCTCATCTTATAAAAATTAGAAATAAACATAATGAGAGAGCTGCAGGAGAAACGGTCCTCGCTATAAAATATCTGTCCATATATCGCTGTAGTGCGCTGTTTCCAAACAGCATATTTTGATCCTTGTTTGTTTGGGCCTGGTTTGGTAAGATTCAGCAATGGGGCCTCATTTGAGCATTTTTGCTGCATTTGTTTCTGCATAAATGTACAGGAATGTCAAGACATTTGACAGGTTCAGCAACATTCATTGCAATTAAAGGTCAAATGACATGCAATCGGAACGAGCTGAACCATCAGCCGCTGTTATAATTTTGAATGGGATTTAACAGTTGCAGCACAAGTGGATGCCTCAGCATTTGAGCATTTCCATAAGCGCTCGCGGCTGTCTCGCCATTACTATTTTTAAATGCACTTGGGCTAAATGCCCTGTCACATCATTTGCGTTTTTGCCAAATGCTGCAGCCATTTCCTAAAGGCCATATACTAAAACAAATGCCCATTACCATGAAGTCTGCCTCAATGAGCGAAACTTTGAGTCCTAGACTGAGATCATTGACAGCTTGATGTGAAGAAGGTCAATTGGAATAACAGGTTTGTGCTTTATTACGAATGTAGCGCTTGTGTTTCGCTTTGAAAGCGGGAGTAGGGAACATTGTGTCTGAGAAGTCAGGTAGCAACCATCCGCGCTTGGTAATGAGAAGGATATGCCGAGCCACACATGGCCCAAACCTGTGATTAAGATTAATCTTTTCTGAATATTTTTAACCGGCCGCACAAGCTCGCTGGGCTGACCTGGAGGCAGAAGGGGCAGGATATGTTTTGTATTAAGTTGCAATTAGAGGGTCATTTTGTTGTATCAATATGTCTGGGTATGCAGACATACGGCTTTAACTAAATTAAGGTATTGTTATAATCAGGCAGAGGACTGGGAATTTTAGCTCATATAGGAAGCTTGCGTTGTATTGTACACGCCTAAAGGCATGTTGCATCTACCAAATCAAAGGATTTGTATATTTATTGTTTACATAAGACATCTTAGGTGTTTCCTTGACATTTATCACTCTCAGGGGTACTCTCAATACACTCAGCTAGTGAAAGCGATTGTTTGATTACCCAGTTATTCAGTATTGTTGATTAACCATCTGATTTTTAGATCTTATCTAGCTCATTAACAAAAAAAAATTGATTGTTACAGTGAATTTAAGAACATGTTGTGTAAAATAAATGTGTGGTTTAGACAATATAGAGTGCAAGAGTATAAAACATACTGAAATGCATTTATTTTGCATGTAATGTAGTGTAATATAATATTATTATTATTAGGTTTTATTAATGAGTGTAGAATCTTCATCTGTAGAATGTTTTTCTAATTTTAACTTATGTTATGTTTATCACTTTAAGTACAAAAGTGACCCTGGACTACAAAACCAGTCGTAAGCGTCTTTTTTTTTATTTTATTGAGATTTATATATTATCTGAATGCTGAATAAATGAGCTTTCCAGTAATGTATGATGTTAGAATAGGATAGTATTTGGCAGAGATACAACTATTTGAAAATCTGGAATTTGAGGGTGCAAAAAAATCTAAATACTTAGAAAATCACCTTTAACGTTGTCCAGATAAAGTTCTTAGCAATGCATATTACTAATCAAAAATTACATTTATAACATAATCTTTGCTTAATATCCTAATGAGTTTTGGGAAAAAAAGAAAAATCGGTGATTTTGACGCATATAATGACGCATAATAATGCTATTACTACAAATATACCCCAGTGACTTAATACTTGGTCACATATTGTGTAAAATAGATTTCCACTAGTAAAAATGCTTGTACTTAGTACTTTTTCTAACTGAATGCAACTATGTTACATATATTTGAAGGTACAATCTTCAATGTTTATTTCCATTTGGAATCCTTTCCAGGTTAAAGTTAGAATTTGAGTCCTAATTTTTTTAGTGTGGTCACACACTTTTGGTCTATATTGGTATATATATAAGCATATATTACGTTTAATATGCAATGCAAGTACACTTTGCTCTCTAGATATCGTGTTAACTGTGTAGGTGTTATTTTGGCTGCTGTGAAATTTCACTTTACATGATATAAGTTTCCAGCTGCTTAGCCAGTTCAGCCGTTGCCCTTTCTTAAATCACCTCATCTGTTCTGGTATGTGGGCTGAAGAACTAATTACAGCCGAATTTAATGTGTTGCAGTGTACGCCCCCTGCAGCCCTGCCGCCTTCATATGAATTGGCCACGATGCATGGAGATACACACAGAGAGCAGCTGTCATCTTCTGATCCCTCTCAACACAAACACATAAACACACCCGGTTAAATATTCTTTAGCGTAATCTGGCGTGTCAGTCAGTCTCTACCTTTACAAAGGTAACATGCATTAATGTCAGTCAGAGGGAGTCCCAGAAGCAGGCCTCCCCGTAGCCACCTCACTTTTAAAGTTCCAGCCGTGCCACACGTCACAGCCAGTATGAAGATACAAACAAGATGGCAAAGCGCATCAATCCGCCACTGACTCCCTCCACTTTGATCTAATTCCACGCTTTGCTTTCTGCTGCATGAAGCTGTCAGATTAAGGGCTGTTGTGGAGCCCGCCGTGGCTGTTGAGCCTGACAGCCTGTGTGATGGATTACAGACAAAACAAAAGGGTTATCACCTTCACCGCCAACATTTCTATCCTCTTTGAGAGATCGAGGGAGGAGAATGCCTCTCCGTGCCTCTTTGTCAGATAGCATGGAGGGGAAAGGCGTGCCTCGCTGAAACTCTTCCTCCCCTCCTACGGTTTTGGGTCTGCGGTGCATTAGGTCCTCTTGAGGTGGACCTGCTCCTCTCAACATCCACAGCTGCTCGTGATGCATGTGCTGAGAGCTGGGAGTGGTATTAGACACCTGGATTTCAGCTGTGTGTCTGTGAAAGAGAGTGAGAGCTGCACCGGGCCTTTAATGAGGAAAGAGTCATAACCTGTGACTCAAGAGTGGTCAGTAGTTCAGCTAATTTCCTGTATTGGTGATGAAGTGGTCTGGGAGAGAGTTTTACACCGTCTGATACTTTTCACAGTGGATTGTGAGGTGGAGAAGTAATATCACTTAGAAACATTGTCTTCATCTTTTCAATGCAGGATGCTTGATCATCAAATTATATGATTATTGCAGCTTTTTTTTAAAAAAAAAAAAAAGAAAAAGTTTGACTGTGGCATAAAGGACCTGTTCAAATGAAAATATGTCATCAAAGGTATGAAAATGCATTATGATCGGTGAAATTGTTAAAATTTTGCATTGTACAAAAAAATAATCATATAAATTAATCTGAATATAATTTTTAAATATAAAGGTAAATGTACCTTCCAAACAATGTTTAGGGTCAGTATTATTTTTTACACTTTTATTCAGCAAAGATGCATTAAATATATTGAAAGTGACAGTAAAAGCATTTATAATTTTACAAAATATTTCTATGTAAAACATATTGTCCCTTTGCATGTTTTAAACAAAGAATAGTTTAAAAATGATTATGATTTCCACAAAATTAAGCAGCACAGTACAAGATTTTCGGCATTGATAATAACAAGAAATATTCTTCAGCACCAAATCAGCATACTGTATAAGCAATATATTAGGAATATTAATAATATTTCAGCTTTAACTGTATTCTAATCAAATAAATGCATCCTTAGTAAGTATACGAGACTTCTTCTTATATTTGTACATATATACACATCCTAGACCTATATTTTATATATATATATATATATATATATATACACACACACACACACACCTACACACACAAAAAATGTTTGCAAATTTTTTTACAAGTGAGAACATAAATTTGTATAAACACATGGGTATGACATAGGTATTAGGAGAAGGTGACCTTTCAGGATATTACCCCAAGTTCGCACTTTTCAAAACTCTTATAGATCACATAGGATGGAATGTACTGAAAATCTGAAATAGCAGAAAGTTTCCTGTAAGGGGCAGGATTAGGTATAGGGCTATAGCACATACAGTTTGCACAGTATTAAAACCCTTACACCTATGAACTGTCCCCACTTTTCACAAAAACAAGTGTGTGTGTGTGTGTGTGTGTGTGTAATATATGTACAGTATATTTAAAAAATACAGGTTTGCAACAGGAATATTTAAATAGTACCAAAGTACATCCATATCTACACATTTTAATTTGCCTCTAGTGCCCTCTCAAAATAAGGCATCTCTGCCTACAATAAAACCTTGTGACTCGATCATGACTTCACTCCTCCAAAGCTGAAACAACGGTCTCAGATAAAATCTGCTGACAGGATGTTACATAATGCCATGTGTGAAAAGGCTAGGATCGAGCTGAGAATGATTTAGGTAAGGCAATTCTGGTGGTCTGTCTCACTTTCATGAAAGCACTCATTAGTCTTGAGAGAGGCTTTCTTCTCCTGTCCTCCTTCAGGTGAGACATCTGTTATTTAAAAAGAGCAGCGTTTGAAGAGCAACGAGAGGGGAGGAATTGTTATTCCATATTGTTGAGCCACTGACAGAGAGAGCACAGTGTTTTAAAGTACCAGCGCTGAATGATAATGACAGAGGGAGATAATGAAGGCATTTGATGTGACACATTCACCAGAGAGATCCAACAAAGGCAGTCAACTGCATTGACGAACCATATTACAGGTCAGTTTACCACACACACACACACACACACACACACACACTCACGTTCACTAAAATCAGACAGCTACATTTATGCAGAAAGCTACACTTTCTAGTTATGAGAACCTTAAAATAGCATGCTGGGTTTCACAGCTATAGTCTCCAGTGAGCAGAAGAACAGAAAAATATAGTATTTTTATGGAATACTAGTTTGAGTATGAGTATATACTATACAGTATAATGACATGCGTATATAAAAACAACAACAACTATTGTTGTCACATGACCCCACTATGATTTAACAAAGCACTTAGCAAGTATAGTGCCCACTATAGTGCCCAGTTATGGTCTAAGTTTAAATATGATTAAATTGCATCCTATTTTGTTTAATAATTTTTGACAGTCTGATCAAATAATCAAATATACAGTCAAGAACTTTGTATACTGTACAGTTTGGCATGTGTTTCATCTGGACATTCAATTTGCATACTGTGCATATACAGAATATAATTAATACGATGAAGATTACTTTTGCGTGCAAGAGAAAAAGCATGAACAGACTTTCTCTGGAAACAACAGTGAAAAGCAACCCCCACCGGTAAAGTCGCCTGAGCAATTGAATGACAGATGTGAGGTAAAGCTGGGCTGTGCTCATTCTAAGTGATGGGAAGATCACAGTGAAACAAGCCAGGTGTTGTCATTGCATATAACAACACATAAAACACGTTATCCAGCACCAGTGTCTGACAGCTGCACTGCTTATAATCTGTGCATTTAAACACACACTCCCACTTACACTCTGCATATGCATATACAATTTTGCTTGGGATGGAAGATTTAAGGAGGTCTGGAATATGTGTGGGTGGGTCTAGTCCAGTAAATGCTGATACTGAGTAACTAAAGTATATAGATATTTCCATGCTTGTAACACTCTCAGCAAAAAGTACCTTATTTACTCCTAAAGATTGCATACTATTACAAAGTGTACATATTAGTACTTTTTAAGGGTACCACCTGACAGATTTTATACCTTTTTTTCCTCCTGAGATTTTAGGGAGAAAAAATTCTGGTTCAGGGATTTTTCTAAACACTTGAATCCTAAATTTAGGCTATCTAAAATTTTAAGACAATTATTTTGCTGCTTTGATATGTCACATAATGCAAATCTATTTTTTTCCTTCTACGTTATATTATATTATTGCATTTGTGCATATAATTAATCATTATTACACAAGCAACAGCACTATTATTATGAATATTCATGATTGTGAGCTCTTCAGCAGTTCAATAAACCAGTCAGAGGAGGCAATTGCAACCACCTGAGCCTCCTCAAACACATTTTTAAAACATAAAGCAGATAATATCATATTAATTATGTTTTAATTGATTTATCCATTACTGTGCATAATTTGAATGCCATATGGTGCAAAATATGTGTTTTTATTTCACACACTCAGTGAAAGTGAGATGTAATCACTGTACGAATGTTAGTGGAGGTTGATCGTATAAATGTCTTTATTACTAAAATGCAACGTCTTTTGGTAAACATGGTAAAAAAAAAGTGGACACGAGAGGTCAGAAATGTTCTATATGGAGAGATATGTGCGTAATAAACCACATTATATGTCAATGAATTGCTGGCCAGTCGCTGGACTAGTACAACAGTCAATCACTGTTTGATGATATATTAGAAATGAATGGGAAGGGTTGTAAACTGAAATTGTTTGTGACTTCTCTTGTACATTTTGATGCAAAATTTGGTATACAAATAGATCAATCCAAAATGAATTTAAGAGTGTAAGGGCAAGCATGCTGTAGATTTGCTGATAGGGTGTCTTCTATAATCTTCTGTAAGTCTTAAGAACATTTTGTACAGTTTTATTTTGGAAACAGTATAATGCATAGTGTCTCTCAATTTGATATATGGTAGAAAAGTGAAGTCGTGATAAGTGAAGCAATTCTGAAAGTATAGCTTCTTTCAGCAGCAGGTCTTGAAAACTGTCAATGTTACAGTATGTCCCGCTGTGATCATGAAACAGGAATAATTCCTCAACTTCCCTAAGCAGGGGTCTGTGTTCACCGAGGCCTCATTGATCCACCTCTCCTCCGCCACTCTCTCTCTCTTCTTCTCCTTCTCGCCCCTTCCCCTCTTGGCTGGCTGTGAACTCCAGCTGATTAGTACTGACGGGTCCTGGCATCTCTCCTGGGAACCAGAGCAGTCTCATGACTGCCTTTAGATAGAATGATCTAATGGGGTCACACTTTAAGTCAAGAGTCTATTAATAAGAATCAATAAATATGCCATAAGAGATGCAGAAGATGACAGCAGACACCGGAGCATTGTAATGAAGGCAGGAATGGCACGAAGCTGCAGGGTCTTGGCAAGCTAACAAAGTGCCGAGAAATGTATTCCGCATCACAAGGGTGTGCGTGCGTCCCTGTGCACATGTTCCTTTGGCCACACGTCATAGAGCACATCCTGAGCTCCTGAATCGCTCACATCTGAGTGTGTGGCGTTCCTGTGTGTCAACCCAAACTTGTTTATGAAAGTCTCTACTGCATGTATGTAGATGAGATACTTGTTAACTTGGTGTCCCTGATGGCTATTTAGGTCATGTCATTAGCAGATTTATATTCACAGTTAATGTAATACATCCAATAAACTTGGAAGTTTGAAGCTGCTTTTAGGAACCCATTAAGCAGCTTGACGAGAAGAGTTTTCTTCCTGTGTTAATATATTTCGATTTGAAACAGGGATACACTCATATATATGTAAGGGTTGGTCAATTAATTTAAATTAGCCAATAGCCTGTAATTAATTAATTGGTCCCACTTTATATTAGGTGGCCTTAACAACTATGTACTTACATCAAAAAATAAGTACAATGTATTTATTGTGTCCATATTGTACTGCAAAACACTTTTGCTGCTATTGAGGTGGGATACGGGTAAGGTTAAGGACAGGTTTGATGGTACGGGTAGGTTTAAGGGTGGGTTAAGGTGTAAGGGATGGGTCAACAAATTTAAATGTAAGTACAGAAATTAATTATGGATACAATTATATTTAAAAAATATAAGTACAATGTAAAAACATATATGTAGACAATAAGTGCATTGTACCAACTGATTAATTTAAACGTAAGTACATAGTAATTAAGGCCACCTAATATAAAGTGGGACCAATTAATAAATAATTAAATAATTAATAATATAATATATATATATATATATATACATATATATATATATATTTATTTATTAAGCGGGGCATTCTTATTCTAAGAGTATTTGACTGCACAACATGTATTTATTTATTTTATTTATTTTTTAATTATTGTTAAGACAATAATACTTTCATGTTATGGCTGATAATCAATAAATAGAAAATTATCAAATTCAGTACTATTGTGTTTGAATAAGTTAAAAAATTCAAATCAGTAATTTTAAATGCTACAACTGAATTTAGGCATCGTGTTATGAAGATTAGCTAAGTACGTAGCAAAGTTATCAAATTATTACTGTTCTTAAAGACATCAGTATTAAGTGACTAAAAAGGTACTCTATCTGTAAATAGAGGGAAAATGAGCATGTACAATTAAATATCCAATATCGACTGATACTGATCTCTGATATTGTATGATAACCAATATATATTTTATATCCCTAACAACGATGTGTATACGCCTGTAAAACCAGGAGTCATCAGCGGTTGTGGTCTGTTTTCCATCTAGCTAAAACACTATAGCATGGCACTCGCAATGACAAGGTCATGGGTTTGATTGCCAGGAACATGAACTGATAAAATGTATATCTTAAATGCAACGTAAGTCGCTTTGGATAAAAGCATCTGCCAAATGCGTAAATGTAGATGACCTCAAAGGTAACCGACGTGGATTAAAAGCCACAAAATGGGGTCTTTAAATAGACTTGGGCTACATGATCTGTGGTTTACGTGGATGTCATTGTTCCCTGGTGAAACAAAAAAGAGTGAGTCTTGAAGATCATTGAATAAATGGGATGTATCATGTAGGAAATATTTCAAGCCTGGACTGTAAGTGCTAGTCAAGAGATGATGCTAATATAATGAAGACATCCTCTTAGACAGACTGTTGTGTTATACTTCACTGGTTACAGAGGGTGTCTCTTAATTTGGGGTTTCAGTGGGACAGTGAAATAAATCATGCCCAGCTGATGTGTGTTTTCCCCACGCCCCAGGGAGTCTGGGTAATTGAGCATGTTCACTGCAGCAATATAAAAGCCTTTTAACAGGGTGATAAAACTATCGGTGCTGCTGTATTCTGAGCTCGGTGGGAAGTGTGGGCCTAGTCAAATGGAGCTCTTAAAATATGCGTCCAAAAATTGTATTAGAGGTTCTGTTACTGATCAAAAAATAGGGTCATACAATCAAAACAATTCAAGACATTCCTGTAAATGGGGGAAAACAGTGTGTTGCGTGCTGTAAGTGCTGCTGGGAGCGACTGTGGGAGCGTGGGGTGTCCATATGTGTGTGTGAAAGAGAAAGAGAAAGAAAGTGAGTATGTGTGTGGACCACAGGCATGCATGCCGTGTTGAGTCAGTTGAGTTGCCATACATTGGGAATTCAGCTAGCCGGAGCATGCTCTGATGTGAAGCATATGATATTACTTAGGTAGGCATGAAAGCAATCTTTTTAATATCAGACACTTTGCTGAATGGAATGTTAGGGTCAGTGGAGGTGAGGGCCAGCCTAGCGGGAGAACAAAAAAAAACAACAACTATAAAATATTAATAGCCCCTGCCCATTTCTTATAATGGCCACATTAAAGCTTGTGGTCTGTTATTACAAATGCCATATATAAAGGTTGTGAAACTCAAATGTGTGTATAATTACAGTAGCCCCATAGAAAAGCAGTTAAAGTATTCTAACCCTATAAATGCTGATCTGTGTAAAAAGTTGCTTGTGGTTTTGCAGTGATTGAGGTGATTTGCACACAGTGTTCCTTTACAACTGAAAATGCCTTCTACGTTCCCATATTAAATTTTGAATTTGATTTAAAGTAAAAAAAAACAAAAAAGCCAGGATGCATGAAACTCATTTCTAACTGATTAAACAAAATTTAATGAAATTAAAATGACTTATTCATGTATTGAACTCTGAATGTTGGCAGACATTTGAAAGTGGATGGATGGATGGATATTTGAAATGCTGCCTACAGTATTTTGCTTATATATTACTTCTTATTTAATAAATTATCTTTCATGGACCAGAGTGGAAAAACTTTTCATTTCCCAAAATGCATCAGCTGTGTTGAATAGATTCATATAAAAGCCAATCAAATTTACGTATATAACTTTGAACGTTGGCTTGGCAAAACCTTGTTTGAAGGTTTTCAAAAACAAAGAACAACAACAATAAAAAATTATTAAAAGCTAGAAGTGTAAAGGTTTACCGATGGATATATGGCACCTACAGAATTTTGAATTTGGCTTATGTGTTCCATCATATTTAATAAAATAACTTGCGTGGACCTGTAATCACAGGCAGCTTAATGTAGAACTTCTGACTCATTTGAAGTGCAAAGCATCTTAAAGGTTGACAGATGGGAAATTC
>JAUMHE010000056.1:13972060-14054334 GCA_032359235.1 Enteromius mattozi | reverse complement strand
ATCACAGGCAGCTTAATGTAGAACTTCTGACTCATTTGAAGTGCAAAGCATCTTAAAGGTTGACAGATGGGAAATTCTGCTTTGTGTATAATGGCCCACCTGTCTGTCATAACAATAGTGGGAAAAACAAGACAACAAACAGTGCAGGGAAACCGTGAAAAAGCTACATTCACATAACAGCCATGTTAATTAACAGGCCTATCGTAGGTGCTAGATAAACAGAAACAGGTTTGTATCGGGCAATGGGTAGCTATAATGTGTGCATGTAATTGCGGAGCTCCAGTGCAATGTGTGCAAAAGATATGCCCTCTCCGTAGCTTCTGTTGCTCTGTTCTGCTGCGCGCACTTGCACCCGTGTTCTGATGTGATGAAAATTCATGATGCGTGCATGTTAACTACATTACAGAGTCTCCCGAGTTACTTGACATGAATAAAAAAAAGACCTCATCTTGATGCCTAATTATTTTTGGACTTGACAGCCTTGTAGCGGCCAGCGCATTGTAGGTCACAATGGTTTCATTGGTTTCCTGAAAAGATGCGCAGCGGTAAGCAAACCCATAATTGCCACCCATAATGAGGACATTCCTGGTACACGATGGCCTATAGAACCTCTAGTGTACTCATGCCTCTATGTTTTTCTAAATTCCAAACATTTCTGTGTTGCTTTGAGACGTTCAAGCCCCAGCTGTTGTTTGTTGGACGTATCAAAGGGCCATAAAGCCAGAGTTTATATATAGGGTTACCAAAAAAAAAAAAAAATACAATATCCTATCAGTTTTGATTATCTCTCTCCAGGCGACTGCTCTCTTAGGTTTATGATAATGACGTTTAAAATATTCTTTACCACAGTATCTTCTGAACATAAGCGCATGCTATTAACCGATCTGGCAGAGCACAGATTCATAATGAAAATAGCTTCTACTGGTGATCGTGATGGTTTTAATTCTGAATGTTTTTTTTTTTTGTTTTTTTTTTTACAGAGGCAGAATGCAGAGTGAAGTCTATGACGGACGCCTGTGGGCATTCAATCACAGAGGATGAGGTTTCCCAGCACAGCCAGCTCAGCAAGGCCCATGTCAGTCACATGGCTAATGACCGTTTCAGTGACGGCTTCCTATCAACATAATAAGAAGCACCTGTTAGCGGCGGAGCCCAAACTTGGAGAAGGGTGTAATCAACCCCGGGGGACTGATTGAATCCTTCCTTCTGACGGTGGAGACGCGCTTCAGCGCAATGCTGCCTCCACCCAGGGCCACTGGAAAAAGATCTTCCCGGATTACTTGAGGACGGGTACGCCGGATGAGCCTTATTGGTTTGTGATTGTTCCACATTAACCCTCTGATTGTTCAAGAAGACATTATTAAAGGCTTCCTGAGAGAAAAATTGCAATCTTAATCATCTCTCTTTTTCAGCATGACGACTATAAACGTGACGCAAGGGAAGCCTGTGGAAGTCTCCGCGGATGGCTCCTGGTCGATTAAGGCCATTGTGTGATTTCATGTCTTCCTAAGCACAATGAGCAATGAGATTAAGTTCAATTTGGACCTGCGCTTGGATTTCCCCACCTCGGTCAAGGCCCAAGCCCCCGCCATGTCAGCCTGGGCCCACTGGGAAATCAGTGATCTCCAGACAGGTCACCGCTGGCCCATGTATATATTCATGGGCTTAATCTCGCATCATTTCTATGGCATGGGGAAAAGAAATGCATTCAATTTACACTCTCTCCATTCTCCTCATACAGTACACACAGGGGAGGCATCCATATGTGTGTCTAACATGCTAAGGATTCATTCGGTTAGCGCAAAACGTTTTGGGAGGCAGAATCCAGTTCGTGAAATTCAGCCTTTATGCTTTATCTCAGAGCGGAGCCTCAGTGGGAGACTGCTGGTTGGAGTGGAAGGCTTCAAGTTGTCTCCGGCAGATGCTGAGTGTGTATTAAACAGATTAATTATTAAAACATGCTTGACAGATGAAAAGTGGGACCTCGGGCTAAAGAGAGAATGTTTATTCTTCTGCCATATACTGTAGTCATTTGGCTGCCGCTCACAAGTTATTGGGCACCTTGTTGAGGATTTGAGGGCTCAGTGTCATATGTGCGACGCACAAACCGTTTGGGGCTGTCCAGACCGGCACAGCTCTGATGGAAAATACAAAGCCCTTTATGGACCTGATTTACTGATTCAAAGGGTCTGTCTGTGGGCATTGCGTCTTGACATGTGACAGGATACAACAGTCCTCTCAGGAGCAACGTATAGATTGTTTAAATTGTTTAAATATCTGTTAATGATTTACACTGATGCATTTAGTAGATGCTTTCATGTGACTTACTTTGCATTGCGCATGCATTTTATCTCTTATACTGTATTTACTTGTATGCATTTTTTCATCTAGCCAAAATAGAAAATATTTTGAAGAATGATGAAGAGATTGATAGTTTATTTTCAAAACATATAATCTTTTCAGAGCTAAAAAGGATTTTGAAAGATGTGTAAAAGATGAGAAAATTTT
Organism: Enteromius mattozi; assembly: GCA_032359235.1. Lineage (NCBI taxonomy): Eukaryota > Metazoa > Chordata > Actinopteri > Cypriniformes > Cyprinidae > Enteromius > Enteromius mattozi. Next base: position 14,051,826 of record JAUMHE010000056.1, on the reverse strand, counting down.
CCCTTTTTTATGAACTATCGCTTTAAGATGGTATAGTGTAGTTTCTGAATGAAGTTTTTGTTGTTGTTGCTGCTGATCTCACAAACTACTGCAGGAAAATAAGCCGGAACCGGAGGGAAAACAAGCTCTTTTGTTGGTCTTCATGATAAATTTTGCATGCATATTAACCAGCAGGGATGGCTGCCAACGTCCTAAACAGTGGTGATTGCGATTTCTGTTTTATAGGGAAAAAAAGGGGAGATGTGTTGCAAGTGGCTCTCTCTGTTGTGTTTCAAGGCCAAACCGAGCTGCATCTGGCAGCGGGTCTGAATGCCACCTGCTCCAACAAGTCCCTGAGCCTTTCCTCCAAAACATGTGACCATGCAAATTGGGAACAAATTATTCTGTCCGAGAACGGAGCGTTTGCTGCAGCAAAAACGATCAAGAAAGGGCCCTTCTCCCATTAGACCGCGAAGACATGCGGTGGCAGCCACCGGTTACCTGGCCTCCCTGTTGACAGGGCTGTTGCTGATGGCCCCCAGCCCCCCTGGACCCTGGGGAATGGGCCTCAGATGCAGATGATCACTATTAGGAGCCGGACAGCCCTCCCCTCAGAGCGATTAGCATTCCCCTGGCGTGACCTACAGGTGTAGCCCAGATTAAGTGAATAAATTCATCGCCCTGAGGATCACTGGGCCTGACCCCTGCTGCTGGCGCCTGAATTAGAATGTGTTTGGAGCTCGCGGGCACGGCGATGATTGCAAGCTAAACATGGACGCCGGCAAAAGAGGGGGAAGGAATGATGTCGATGGCTAAGGTTTATTTGCAAAACAAACTAACCGTTACATTAGATTTCTCACCCATCCGAGTAAGAATTGACTACATCTTTTATTTCGCCGCTGAGTCTATGTAGGGAAGGGGGGGTTCGAGTAATTCAGGCTCATGTTTTGTTTCCTGTAATTTAATCTGAAACTAGCTTGTTTTTCTTTCCCCATCGGACTTGCCTGTTCTGTTGACATTTTTCCTGTTATTTGTATACTGCAAAGTGGTCCATTTTTCCCCCATCAAAACCGCTTTTCTCAGTATGTGTCAGGATGTCTTTTGAATTTACCTTCAGCTCCTGACAGACTTTAGAACGGGGCGCGTGTACACAGACGAGGGGAAGATTCCTTTGTGCCCTGAGCATTTTCGTGAAGGCAGAGCCTGGCTCAAAGGCTGTCAACACAAACACTGCTGGTTTGCTCTCAGTTGCACTCCCTGTAAAGGTTGAGCAGTTGAAACACACATGGGTTAACACCATGCTCATTATGTACTTTTTCATCTCAGTGTTGATCTTATTGAAAGAAAAATAGCCAAGGAAATGAAACCATCGCAGTGTTCCCAAAGCAGTGGTATAGGGTTGATGTAGGGGTATCGCAATGCAACATTTCAGGATTCTTTCAAGATTTCAATAGCACAGTAAATAACTAATATGCTAACAATATGCTATATAATATGCTATATGCATATATGTGTGTTTTTGTTTGTGTAAATACTTTTATCCCTTTTAATACTTTTAATATTTTAAATAAATGCTGCTATTCTAAACTTATTATTAATCAAACAATCCTAAATAAAAATGTCACTGTTTCCACAATATATTAATAAATATTCATCACTGAGAATAATATAATTTATTCAGCATATTATAATGTTTTCTAAAGGATCATTTGACTCTGAAGACTGGATTAATGGCTCTAATAAACTGTAATATTTCACAACATAACTATTTCTGTATTTCTGCTCGACTAAATGCAGCCTTTATAGACATAAGAGACTTCTTATAAAACATTAAACAATCTTACTGACCCCAAACTTTTAAACCACATTTCTCACAACATACACTAATTTTTCTTGTGCTCTCAAATATTAGACAGTCGACAGTTTGGCTCTCAACATGCAATGTTGCTTTAATAGAGACCAGAACTGACCTTAGCTATTTACCAAAAGACTTGGCCTGAATTTTCATAGCAATTTGCCAGGGCATACTTTTATTTCTGCGGTCTGTTGAATGCTGTCACTATCAATTACAATACCCTTGTATTCATTACACCAATAATGAACCCCTTTATATAATCTTTTTCCTGCAGTGATTCATCCTCTTACATGGACAAAGTGATTGTTAGTGGAAAAATTGTGTTAGGAACCCATTTATCCCAAGTCCAGAATTGCCGTAGGGGTCGGTTGATGGAACCGAACATGGAGAAGAGATATTTAACACAGCAGATATCACTGTGAGTATGACATACAGACGAAAGAAAAGTTAAGATACTTTTTTTTTTACCAGTTTGCACTTATTTATAATGGCAGAACTGACTCTTACTACTCTTTTGCATAGATGACAGTGATTTGCCTTTGCATCTGAAAGACATCAAACCACTAACCATCTCTGGCACCCCATAGACAGTCTGTGTTTGCGGTTGTTGTTTTTAACTTGCGAGTTGATATCTGTGTGCTCTATGCAGAGCAGATGCAATGGAGGGAGAGATCTTTCAAACCGCAGCTATGCTCTCGTTGCGTTGCATCATGTAACTGCATATTTTGGTGGAGGCCCTCGGTGAAAGCAGCTATAAATGAGGGTTAACTGCTGAGTTCACCCCATCTCCTCTGCACTTTCTCTGGACACCACATGGTGACCACAATTTCAAACTGTGTTGTGTAGTCTATGAAAGGAAGTGGGTTTAATGTTTAGGTTATATTTTGTTCTGTTTTATTCCTGAACTGTCATATTTTATCATTCAAAAGCCAGAGAGATATCCTTGGCCAGAAGGGTTCCAATTTGTGAGCTGAAATTTGAATTGGATTGACTCTGCCCCGCAGGAAGTTGAAAAAGTTGATAGGAAGAGAAATTTGTGTTGTAATTCAAAGACATTCACCACAGGCAATGCATACTGGGAAATGAAGTGTTCTTCCATCTTGGTCCACAACAGTTCATTTATGAAATATGATGAAATCTGTATCTATCTCAGTCTGTCTGTAAGACATATAAACCTTCATACATGACTTTTTACATTTATGACCCTGGACCACACAACCAATCACTTTTTGGGGTTCATTTTTTTTTTAAGACATATACATGATCTTAAAGCTGAATAAATAAGTTTACCATTGATGTATGGTTGGTTGAGATACAACTATTTGAAAATCTGGAATCTGAGGGTGCAAAAAAAATTGTCTTTAAAGTTGTCAAAGTTTTATCAATGCATGTTACTAATCAAAAATTAAGTTGAGATATATTTATGGTAGGAAATGTGCAAAATATCTTCATTGAACATAATCTTTACCTAATATCCTAATGATTTGTGGTATAAAAGAAAAACCGATCGTTTGTTTTGAAAAATTTGTTTTTCTAGTTATCTGAATTTCTTTGCATGTTTAATTCATCTTAATTCTGTTCATTTAATCCATACACACATTTTAAATTCCAATTCTGCAGGTAACCATTTGTTACCTTTAGTTTAAATTTAGTTCAAATTCAGGAACTCACATTCTCAATTCAAAAAAGCATACATATTCTTTAAAAAAAGTTTTCTAATCATAAACTACTGAGCTTCCAATTCTAAGCTAGAATCTCCCATTTTGCTAGAGTCAGCCAATACTTTTTATATACTCTTATTATTAATTGCATTGAGCTTGAGAAAAGTCTCATTTAACCCATATCATTCTACATTAGCCTGTATTAAGCACCCTCTTATTCCCTGTTGGTTTTTAGAGCTCCAAACAGTAAACTTTGGGTCTTAGACTCGTCTGGTCTGCCTCTTCATATGCAGTATTAATTAAGTAATGATATAGTGGCGTGCTGGAGATTATGTCACCAAAGGTGCATTAATTTCAATAGAATGGGGTGGATTAGAGTAGGTCTTGCCTGCACGCGGAGAAACCATTTGAGAGCTCAACTGGCCAAAGATGAACATAAGGTCCATTTGCATAAAGGTCAGACCATTTGTGTGTAGGTTTCCCATCCACATCTCACCAACCATCTCCACCAAGTTTCACATACAGCTTAAATTATGCTACAAAAAACAAACTGGTAGAAGATGAGATATTAAAAAAAGAGAGCCTGATTGTGAGACATATTCCAGACCCTTTATCTGTCTACTTCTTCAGCTCTTGTTGTTATCAAATGATACAGTTGCTCAAGCACAGCGTTTGAATCCTAAGGACCTTTGGGAGCGGATTTGTCTCTCGCAAACCCCCTTCTAACGGGGATTAAGGGGATTAGACACCAGAAAATGACCAAGCGCAAACTCCCCGAGCAGCCTAGGCCTTCCCAGTGCCCCCATCCAGGGATGGACCTGAGGCTGGTTTACAAAGTTGCTCTCAAAGGCCCTTCTTACCATGACAAAGGCCCCAACAATTCACCGATCCGACAGAATGGCAGACAATGAACTTGCTGTGGTCCACCCAGCTCATTTTCATCTGAACAAATGGCATTACACTTGGCAATGACATTGTTCTAAATACGAACATGGCGCTCCTCTTTCTTCGCGGAGCTCAAGGTGTCATATTAATTATTTAAATCTGCAGAAAATTTCCAGCTCTATTCCTCCAAGGCCTTACCCAGTGCCAGAAGGTCTGGAATCTGCATTAGTTTTGTTAATTAGAGCTGAAACAAGGCTTTGATCTCAATGAAAATCAGAAAAAAGGAAAACTTCCAGAATGAATTATTTTCTTTCTAACCTATTTTTCTGCAACGATTCTTTTTCCCAGTCTCACGCATGTTTATTCCTGCTGTGTCAAAGTTTGATTTAACTGCATATAATGGCAGACGTAAGGTCAAGGGCTTGCACAGTTAACCAGCTTTAAAAGGTCGACGATGCATGTGATCACAATACTTGCACTGATTTTGCTTATTGACAAGAATAATTCAAAAATATTTTTTACAGAAAAAAAATCAATACTTTTACTTCATTTCCAATTAATACCAAGTAATATTTTTTTTAATTATGTAAATTTAAACCAATTAGTCAAGTCAGTTTTTTCTCTATTGCCATCATACATGTTTTCTGAAGCATCTACGGTCAAGCTCTATTTTCTCAACACCCTTTACTCCGTTTTCTCAACACAACATACTTTGTTGACTCTCCCTCAGCGAGGGTCAGTTTAATCAACGTGCTTGCCGAAATAAGTGTTTGTCCACTCAGACAGCGTGGCCAATTTGGTCCCGCTTTATCTGCAGCTTAGATGGAGATCAAACTCCCTCATCTCCCGGTTTCCCCCTTCTGTCTTTCAAATCTCTCTGTTTATGTATACCCCCTCCCTCAGCGGCCCACGTAAAGATTTAACGATGGAAAGTGAAATAATTACACTGGAGCGCAGCTAGCCCATGGCACCAGGGCTTGATGTTGACCCTCCGAGCCCCGGAGTCAGCCCTCTCCCAAAGCTCACGCGAACAGGCGTCAATGAATACAAAGGATTGAGGGGATTAGCCCATAAGACATTTGGTAGGCATTGTTCTCTAGCCGTAAATGAGTTTCGCCAGTCGCATGCGGCACGGGCCAAAGTCGGGACATCTCGGTGAGGAATTCTTATAATTAACCCTCACTCTCTTTCTCTCGGAGAGAAAAAAAATGACAGCTTTGGCCTCTGGATCCTGAATCTTGGACATTAGCAATTGAATAGAGAGCTTTCATACTGTATATCATTTTAATCTTTCATGTTTAGATCCACCAGATGGCTTATTATTAGCAGAGCTGAGGAGAAAGAGAGACAAATGGTCTTGTCTTTTTTAGGTAGAGATCAGCAGGAAAATGGCATTCATATAGGCTGAGCACTGGATAATTGTATATGTGGCTGTTCAGAGCTGCATCCAGCCTCTGCCTATAAATCATAAAACTATTAATAACAGACAGATGCAGGTCCAAAGAAATGATGTGCCGTTTGATGGGGAACAAGACATATGGGTTAGAAATGGAAGATATATTATCGCCACGTAATGTCATATATCTCATCCCAGTTTTGTGAAATATCATGTAAAAATGGCTTTACTTTTTCCCAGCATAATCCACGTTTATGAATGTGAAACACCACCATTCGTGCTGCACATTGCACAACATTTAATTTAACATTGTTGAAAATATTAAAAAAAAAAAAAAAACATGCATAATGAATGTATTTATGCATTTATACTTTAGTATTTAAAATGTTTTTCTTGTGAGTAATTTTATTTATATAGATTAGGCCATCCATAATTTACCATTTTAGTATATTCAGAACCGCTTTTTCGAATCAGTTTATTGCAAGATACACTGGTGGATTCTATGAGCTCCGGATCACTTGGCCAGGTTTGATAATTGAATTTTTCTAAGATCTGTTAATGACATACTTTGGCAGACGTGTTATGGTGTGATGGTATTCAGGGTGGTGTGTCGGGGGGGGGAGTCTCTCCTCTGTTTTATTTCATCTCTGTGCACTTTGCATTTGGCTGTCCCACTCTCCACCTCTCTGTCGGCCCTCCAAAAGGAAACAATAAGGTTTAATCTCCTCCGCTGACAATGATGCATGGCGGGATGAAAAACACTTTTCAGGTGTTGTCATTAAAAAGCCATTTCTCCATAGCCCTGGTGAAAGAAACCCAAAGAAAGGCCCCAAAGTGTAATGCTTTAATACCCCTCAAGCTTTTCATTGGCATCTGCAGAGAACAAGCTGTCGGGATTGTCTTCTCTTTTTCAATTACCTGATCTTTTCAACTTTCTTCGAAATGAAAAACGCACCCACGGTGGAGCTGTGGTGCAGAATCCCCGTCCCTGTTTCCAACTGTTCTCATTCTGTGTCTGTATGTGTGTGTGTGAGTTTCATTTAATCAAGTTCTTATTGTTTATGAGGTGTTTAGCTAGTGGTTTTGAGCTGCTATAACAGTTTTGCGTTAATTTCGTACTGCTGAAGCAGATTCGTTTTGACATTAAACTTGTTTACAGGGTCCAAAAGTCACACTCGTCAAGCACCAAATACAAGTAAAAGTGGGTTTGTAAGAGGCCAGGAACTTTATTAGGAACCACAACTGTATAGGGGAGACCGTGGATGGTTGTTACTTGTTGTAGAGTAAGTTGCAACACGATTTGACCAGTCAGAAACCTGATATTCCCTATCAATACGTGATTGACATGCCCCTTGAAGTCTCTACACTCAAAAAAGGTACAGAAGCTGCCAAGGACCCTTTTAAAATATACACAAAATGTACTAAAGAGGGCATATTAGTACCTAAATTAAACAGAAAATTACCTCAATTACTGAGAGTATTTTTCTCAGAGTATATAAAAAGGCAGATAAATGGTTTTATAATATATATACACACATTTTGAATTAGAAAACCTTTTTTCCTAAATTGTTAGTTGTTGTAGAAATTTACTTTTTTTATAATAAAATGCTTAAAATTAAATTATGTTTCTTTGGGGTATGGAGTTATGGTTGGTATAAAAATAACACCCAACCCATAACAACTCATGCAGGTAATGGTGTAGGTTGTATAAACAGCACTCTTTGGACTTGAAAATAATTTACACAGGTCAGGGATAAGTTGTAGATTTCAAATCAACTTTGTAATCTGTAGAAAATAAATGTGAAAAAATTATATCAAAGTATGAGATACTGTAAATAGCTTAGAAAATATTACTCCCATCCCTATTTTCCCTTGAAAGTTAAACTGTGTGAAAATAACAGTGTGATCCTTGCTGATGTAAGAGCTGTGCACAATTTAAATCAAAAGGATACAAGCCATATCCCGAAGAAAACATCTGCCATGTACCTTGCTTGCACATGTATGCTTAATGATGAGTGATTCAGTTTATCAGAGCTGACTTTGGTCACTTTAATGTCTATTGGTATAGCTGCAGTTTTTCAAACTTACTTACATACTTATGTCATACTGAATTGTTGGAAATGCACTCCAGTGTATTGTATGAATACAAACTATGATGATGAAATATTGTGCAAAAACAAATGGTTCTGAATGCAGCCCATAAATGGACTACAAACTCAAGAATTCGGTGTAACCTGTCAAACCTTTCGAAACGTAAATGAGCTCCAGTGGGCTTCTCACTATTAATTTGTAATCCAATTTAAATCCACCATTGATTTTATCCCTATGCATCTCTGAAAATTAGGTTATGGAATCAAGGTGAAGCCTTTTACTTCACTCTGAAAAAGAATAGATATGTATGCTTTGAATTCAAGCTGTCAAAAACGACCCACTAGAGCCCTATGCAGTCTTGCGTGTCACTTAAGGTGAAACATAAGCCGGAATATCTCCTTTAAGACGTTTGACACCTGTATCATGGTGAGTGTTTTGATCTAAGAGGGGCAGGTGGTTAAGTGCGTAAAACGTAATCCGTGCGAATGGGGCACGCGCTTTGGCAATGAGACGTCGTTTACGAGATCACAGCTCTGCAAATATTTATGTTACATGAGATGAGATTAAAGCAAGCTTCTGTGAGAGTGCATGAACTGCAGCACAGATCAGATGAAGAAATGACTTCTTCTCTTTGAGCGCATCCATACAAGTTCTTTTATTCTACAAAAGATGCACAGCATTTTGCAAAATAAGTGTGGGTTTACACCCCTGCAGTCTTGCGCCAAAGCAGTTGCATGATGCTTTGGGGCAAACAGTGATACAGAAACCTTTTGATTTCAAAATGAAAAACAAAATGTGTATTAGTGTGTCTGTCTGTTTTTCCCCCCTCCCCTTTGTGTGTTTGTTTTGTGTGTGTGTGTGTGTGTGTATGGGTGGGTTGACTGCTGCTGAAACTATACTCTCTCCGTTCCTTTCAAAGACAAGAATTTCTTTATTTTTCAAAGCCAGATGCAACCACAAGGGTGCCATGTTTTAACAACTGGTTGAAGTTCAGACTTTCAGACTGATGCACATATCGAAACGCTGATGTGGGGGCGTACAGATGCACGAGACAGATGAGAGATGTGAGGAAGAAAGTACGAGAGCATCTCTCTTCATCTCCCATCTTCCCGGAGTCGTAAACCTTATATACGACCGTTTGAGCTTATTATAGGCGTAATCCCAACTAATGAACATGTGTTTTCATTTAAGCAAGCTTTGTGAGGAACACCTCGGCAAAGTAACGCCTCTGAGTGCAACATCAAACGGCAACACAAATCGCAACTGCACTACTTTCTTTGTAAAGATGCTGTTTGTGTTGGTTTAACGCCCCCACATTGTTGCGACTCCACTTAATTTCCCGCCAAACAAGTCACTTTATTTATAACAGCAAAAGTCTCCAGTGGCTAATTACAGTGTGGCTCCTACAGTTAGAGGAACTGCACCCAAAAAACGAAGTGACGTTTTGCCAGTGCTGTATTTGTATCTCAAAAAGGGCCTGTGTCAGAGTTCCGCTCGTTGCAAGTGTTTGGCCAACAAATCACTTTACACAGCTGCATGAAAGTGAGATCACACAGTGGCAAGGTTGCTTCCTACTGTGCCGTATTAAGAGGATCTGAAGAGTCTGTGAGAGCAGGGCTGGATCGTTGGCTCTTTACCGAGCTCCAGCACTTAGTAGATCATTAGCTGGAGTTTTATTGGAAAGCACACACACACACATGCAACGCTGCACACACTGAAATACTTGCTGAGTTTTAGGGTAGTTTTGATGTCGCCCGCCAGATAGTGTAGGTGCATTTGGTCAGTAACACACATGTAAAGGGTATATAATGAAAAGGTATTAGCTAGCATGATCATTCATCTCAAAAGGTAGCATGTGATTTGAAATCTGCCATCTTTACTCATACTGCTTTGAGACAGTGACCTGAACTTATATGGCATGTGACTAACCATTCTACAACTACAAAAGAAATACCCTCATGACAGTCCTGACTGTCTGATGGCACCACAACATCATGCACAGCTCCATTCTTGTGTGATGTATCATGAAAAATTATTATTGCTTGAATTTAGTTAGAATTCATATATGTTATAATGGCTGTCATTGGCAGTGCAGCTTGCAGAGAGTTGGTATAATGAATATCTTCCAGCAGGGGGTATGGAGGGTAGTAGCGTGACTACATATAATTAAGCTATTAGTTGAACTACTTTTCTCACCAGCAAGGTGTATAGCATTTCTACTTTTCAAATCATGTAGCTTTTTTCGGTAGGGAAGCCATTTTATTAATAAAACGATAAACATTACATGTCCCTGACAATATTTCAGCAAATATGTTTTTAAATGTTTACATATTAAAATTAAAAGAAGTAAATGAGTTTCAAGGCAGTTCCTTTTCAATAAATTGGCCAAACGGGTTAAACAAAAAGGGTGCAGGAATAAATGTTTATATCTATAAAAATGTGTGTGTGTGTATTATATATACAGTATCATACTTATATATATGTGTGTGTGTGTGTGTGTGCATGTTTATGTGGTTTATGAGGACACAAATTATGTATGACATAGGTATTACAATATGAAGGTGATTTATAAGGACATTTTCAGTGTCCCCATAATTCAAAAGGCTTAAAAAACATACTAAACAGTGTTTTTTTGAAAATCTAAAAATGCACATAGTCTCCTGTAAGGGGTAGGTATAGGTTTAGGGTCAGTGTAAGGCAATAGCACATACAGTTTGTACAGTATAAACACCATTACGCCTGTGGAGAGTCCCCATAAATGTGTGTGTGTGTGTGTGTGTGTGTGTGTGTATCATCAAAGAATCCTGAAAAAGCATATTAGCAGTATCAAGATTGATAATAATAAGAAGTGTTTCTTAAGCACCAAATATTAGAACAATTTCTGAAGTATCATGTTACACTGGAGAAAGGGCTGCTGACTTCACAGGAATAAATTGCATAAAAATATTTTGAAATACATTCAAATAGAAAGTGATTTAAAATTGTAATTAAAATAGTTTTTACTGTTTTTTTTTTTTGTTCGTTTGTTTGAGATTTTTTTCTGTTGGAGCACTGCACATGATGCTATTGGCTCTGACTTTTTACTGCATTTTTGATCAAATCGAAGAAAAACAAACAAACTTATGGTGCAACCATGGTACAGCGATCAAATTGTGAAACTGTGGTGCTTTGACATGTCATTAAATGCATTTGAGTAGTTTATGATATGTCATATGATGGACACAGAATCTGGCAGTGTAGTTTTAAATCTTTTACCTCTTTGGAAAATATATTTTGTGTTCTCATGTATTAGCTCGGCAGTGTAACTAGCTAATTTAGCTTTTTTTTTTAGCTTTTTTTCCCCTCAAGTAGCCGCTAGCTTAGCTAGCTGTCCCTGTACACAAGTATGTACATGAGTGAGACGTTTGGGAAAAAGTTAGCTCAGAGCCGCGCTATGTGCAGTATGTGTCATTAATGTGCTCCCAGGACGGCAGCCACTCCTAGTCTCCCGCTTAATATGTGACATCACTAGCTGGCAGATTCCCACCCCGCTCAGAGTAGCCACCTGGCTGCAGAGAAGCCCAGTCATGTTCCTTCACCCACAGCTAAACACACTTACACACACACAATCATTCCTCTGCCGCAAGAGGAGGGCAGGAAGAATTGGCAGGCCTGTCCGCCTAACAAGGAGGGGCTCTGGGATCAAACGTCGGCCCGCTCTGTGTCCCGCCCCGGCCGGGCGTATGTGTCCGTGGCACCCAGACACCCTGCCAGCACAAGGCAATCCATCAGCTCCTCTTAAATTCCTTGCGTCCCGGCCCACAATCATACACCTGCCAAATTGCTCCTTGATATAGCTATTTTGAGAATAGAAATATGACGGCTGAGATGTGTTTTCACTGTCGCCGTGGTAACTGTGTCAGGGATGGTATTTAATTGGCCCGGGTTGTCCATTTCTTCTGCCTGAAAAAGACCAAACGGAATAGCTTGCGGAACCCAAAAGCTCTCCCTGCGGTGATTAAGACGCAGAGTTCGACACATGCGTGAGATGGGTGTTCCGGGCGTCCAAGGCCCTTAGCCCAGCTCCCGCACGAGTCAAGCAGGTGCAGAAATCAGCGCCGTTAGATCAACTGACAACTGTTGCTTTCCTACAACCCTTTTAGTCTCTGATGAAGATGTCGTGTTTTCATCAGCGCCGCCATAAATACGACACCCCTGCATGTGCACAGCCATTCAGATGAGAATCTGCCAATCCGTCTCTGCGCTGGCCCTAAAACACCTTTTCAAAAACATCCCCGCTATTGCGCTGAATAACAAGCAGGGTGCCGGGGCACATGGGGTTAGACCCTGCATTTAGGTTATGTCTCTTGTGCAACAGAGCTCCTCCATAATTCAGCACTCTGCTCTCTGCCTAGCTTTCTGTTGACAGTGGCGTGATCAAGGCCTATAATCACATCTGACTTAACCGTGCAGAAAGTCCCGTTTGATAGCGCCCCGGATAGGGAGCTCGCGCACAGGAAGTGGGTCAGAGTTCAGCTCCAGTGGCAGGTGTGTGATTTCCCCCCTGAGCGGGACCAGGGGACGGCGGCACGGCCCCGTGGGAGCAGCAAGCGCCGAGAGCTGCTTGGGGTCAGGGGGTGGGCGGCTCAGTGATTGATTGGACGTATCAGCGGCAGGGTTATTTTCAGTGCTAATCCCTCCACTCACTACCTGCTGTGGCACCGCATGCCCGCGACTGACTTAAAACAAGTGTAGTGAGCCAGTTATGAGGGATGACATTGAGCTTAAATTAACTGCAGCTGAAGGCCTCCCTCCCACGGCTGAAACACTATCTCTTTCCTAAAGAATGAAAAAAGGTTTAATGCATTCAAAAGCAAATGTATCAGAATGTGCCATTAGAAACATGCTGCTGTTTTTAACGTGTATGGAACTGATGCAATATTCATATAACTGTGGCACTATGGCTTTCCATTTAGTTCGCTAAATTTACACAAATGCTGCCAGAGACATCCTACAAAGTCATCCTACTGATATGAAAAGGATTGGATTTAGGTCCCACATTTACTGTAAAAAGTGTACATTCAGTTATTATTTTAAAAAGCTAATAATCTATCTGTATCTTAATTATTATTATTTAAAGATCAATTTACAATAATAATAACAATGATGATAATTAAAATGTAGTTTAATTGATAGATTAAGTTATGTAATATAACACCAACATAATTATGAAAATAATATGTTTAATATAAATAACTTTATCTAAAATTTATATTATTCATTGAAAATTAATGTTAGTTATATTAATATTTAACTACTATTATTAATAGAATTTAAATAAATATTAAATAAATAAATATTATTATTTATTAATTAATAACAATATTTATACAGTTTTATAATGAGTATTAACAATAATAAATATTCAAATAATAAACATAATGCCTTTGATATGAAGAATACCACTACATTTTCATGTTACCTTATTTTGATAAAATAATTTTATTTACAGCAGACATATTAATTTAAATGATGGGGAATATCCTTTGGAACATCAGTTTGAGAATATTTTTTATACTTTGTGGTTGCTTGTTTTTATTGATCTGACAATTGAATAACTGTTTGAATTTCATTCAGAGCTTTTGCTTTTCAGACTCTTGGTTCAGACACAGGTTCTGTGTAGACACTTGTACTGCAAGTTGTGTGTATCTAAGGATGTCTCACTATATCACATGGATGTATGTCTCAGGGAGAGGAAGGGTTTGACATCACGCTTTATAGTGACAGTGCACTTTGTGTCAGTGGGGTTTACAAGGCCACCTCTGCTGACCCAATATGACAAATAAGAGATGATATCTCTGGCAGGGTAGCCGTAAAGAGACAACCACACCACTTACTAAAACCGTAAACCCTGTTTCACCTCCAGCCAGGGTTAGCCAAACCAGAATGTCATGTGGCGTTCATATTATGTCTCTAACCCCAGGATCAAAACTTTGATTCTCTCTCCCTCCCTTTCTCCCTTCTCACCCTCACACTTTTTATTTTCTCTCCTACTCGCTCCCATTACCTTGTCAGTTGGGTGTAAAGTCACCACTGCCTGTAGTGCATGTGTGTGTGCCATCTATGACATATTTCAGCCAGCTGCAGTGCCAAAGATATGAACATGATATATTCCCTGACATAACATCTACGCTATTCAAAGTATTATCTTCTGACCAATTACAAAACTGCTGTTATGTCAGACACGATGATTTGATGCAGAAATAGATCATCCAATTAGGTATCTGTTACATGAGTTAAGAGAAGATTGCTTATACGATAGACAGGACTGTAGATTGCATTTATTGACTTGATTTAATGAATGCATTTAATGAATTTAAAAACAGCTTGATTAAAATTCATCTGATAGGTTGACAAAACTCATTTTCACAGCAGAGTTCAATTTATTATTTTTTTTAATCAATAAACAAGAAATAATTTTGACTTACTTTAAGTGAGTCATTTTAGACATGATATTGCAAGTTAATTTGCCTGGTTTTGTTCCACTTAAGTCAAAAAATACCAAACAAAGTGTTTTCTATGAAATCATGTGAGTTATAGCCTACATAAAAAACACCGGGCCTATCTTCAACTTTAAGTCTTGAAAGTCCATACTGTAAATGAGAGTGTCCAAGGTGGGAAAAACGCTTGAACAAGTTTGCACACTCAGTCAACAATATAGCGTCTGTAATGCGACTCTGGAGCGGTATTTGAGGCTAAGCTTTTCCTATATTTTTTATTGTTTAGGAATTAATGTGCACCGAAATCCCAAGATTTCTACGAGAGGCTCCAACGTCGCAGATTCATTTAGGTGTTGATAGTGTTGTCACAGAAACGCATATTACCGAGTCCAAGGATATAGGAACAGCTCCGAGTAGAAGGTCACTTCAGGGAGAATTCCAAACGGCTTTTTGGCGGGAAGGGGACATCATTTGTTCTACATCCATTATCGCGCTAAACACCCGTCACTCCTGAATCATCAAGTATGCGGCTGCGACGACAACATCAGCACTAGTAGTCTTTGCAGTGTGCATGTGTTTAGTAACGTTGTGATGATGACTGATTGGATGCGGTATGCACACTTGGGCTTGTATGTTAACTAATTAGTCTATATAATTTATATGTTTGAAACCCGCACAAATAAATTGAAAACCGCCCAATTGGGCGGAAAGCCACCCAATCTGGCAACACTGTTTGTGATCACGTGATCTTCAGTTAGGAGCTATGGCTATATAAGTTTTTCAAAGTATTTCAGTTTTTTTCAGCTTCACATACAAACGTAAGTAGAATAAGCTTATTAAATTTGCCTTTATTTTAATGTGATACTAAATATTTTGTCAGATGATAGTAGTGTAATAAAGTTTAAGCATGTCTGTTGAAAAGGTTTAATAGTAAACAAGACACAGTGAGACAATATTTAAATAAAATAATAATAAGGAGAATAAATATCTATTTGCAACATGGAGTGCGAATGCTGCAGGCACGCACAGCGCTGTCAAGGGCACGTTTGGTCAGTCATTCCCTTCGCCAAGACAGCCAACCAAACAATTCGTGTAGTTTGCAGCTCACTCTGTTCGGTAAAATTATCACTACACTGCTAATCGTGGTGTATTCAGTTGGATACATTATATTAGTAAAATACGTATACTGGATTAAGTGAAAGGATTTAAATATCAACCTTTTTCTTGACGTCAAAATGGAGTTGTAAATTCGGGTGAACATTTGTTAGCATTAGTTAATGTATTAACTTGTTGAGCTTGAGTGCGTAGCTCGTGTAACGTTATACCAATGATGAAGCCTTTAATAATTTTATTCCTCATACTTTGTACATACTCTCAGTACGACGTGCGCTCTTCAACATGCGCTTCTCACACTGAACACTTTCGCGTAATTCACATGACGCTATCATTCACGTAGCATCGTATAAATATATATCAAGCACAAAAATAATTGGTTGAGCTTAATACAATAAAGCAAGAGTGTACATACTTTAACATAACTAACATGAACAAGCACAATACATTTATTACAGTAGGCTATTTATTCATCTTTGTTAACATTATTTAATAAAAATACCACTATTCATTGTTAGTTCATGTTAGCTCACAGTGTATTAGCCTAACAAATGTTAACACACACATCTTGCCATATTAAAAATGCATTAGTAGGCCTAACTGCTGAAATTAGCATTAACTGTGATTAATAAATGCTGTAGAAGTATTGTTCATTCTTAGTCCTTAACTTATGTTAACCAGTTAACCTTATTGTAAAGTGTTACCTAAATTCTATGGGTCTAGCATCAGGTCTCAGCTATTTTTAGCTTTACAAAACAGTTTGTATTGTTGCTTGATATAGAAAATTGAGTCTTATCATATTATTTTAATGTGTTATCTTAATTATAAAAACACTGGTTTGTGGTCCAAATAGTTTTACAGTTTACTGCACGTTGTTATTCTCCTCTTTATTTACCTATATCGGCTAATTAACCAGAAGTCTCACCCATAGGTTTACTTCCGCATTGAAGAAAAAGGTGGACAGAAAAAGGATGCTCTATTCTGTTCTGGATCTTAGGGGATCTAATCTGGAGGAGCTGATCGCTAGCGCCAGGTAGGATTTGGAGAGATGGAATATTGAGATCAAATAATTATATAAGTATGAATATATGTATATATGATGTATGAAAGAATAAAGAGCAAAAACAAAGAGGGAATTGATTGGAGGCCAATTTGTATCTTTTTTTCTAAAAGAAAAAGTTTTGAATAAATTGGTTCAGTGAATGTTTCAATGATTCAGTCGCCAAGGCTGTAACTTGGTATAAAACTGTAAAATACAGAAATAAAATCACAGAAAGTAGGCTATTGTATAACTTATTTAATATACTTTAATTATAACAGCAAACTGAAAATCAACACATGACTGCACATATTTACATATCAACAATGCCTACTTGACCAATTCAGTTGTGGTGCACTGTAGCTGGAGACACAGAAGAAGGAGATACTTTAATTGGTATTTAAAGTCAATTGTACCAGGTTTGACAGCAAACCCACAATCTATAAGCATTTACTCATTTCATATACTGGTGAAAATGGCTAGTATATGAAGCTAAATTATGTCTGTTATTGGTGCAAGAAACCTGAAATAAAAACCATAAAATGATATAAAGGGTACATGATATCCAATCCAAGCTATTTTTGATATCTATAAATGTTTCTTTCCTTGTTTATCTGTTCATATGTTTCCATTCCTTAGGGTAGCTGAATGCTAAAATCGATCCTCTCCTGCAGTACTTTGCCATCAATAATACGAGACTGATAATGAAAAGGTCTGGAACCGTGTTCAGATTGTGTGGTATTAGCTGGCCTCTCTCTCATCCTCTCATGGACTCAGCAGCAGTGTCCAGAGAAAGTGAGATAGTGACCTGGCCGAGTGATAATCGATAGCTGCCCGCTCCGCCTGTATTGTGTTTCTGTTCTAGGGTTCTGTTTTAATGTTGCTTTTTTTCCCTCTTTGGCCTCATTAAAAGATCTGGTTACTCTCAAACAGCTTTTTAATTTAGCCTAATGATTTTTTGCATAATATAAGAGACATGTAGTAAGCCCCAGGGAGTGGACCCCTATCTTCAAGGTGCCTTTAATGTAAGTGAGCTTTGTGTTTTCATGAGGCTTTTTTTATTATTTTTATTTAGAACTAACGTGATATGTCATGAAAACAATATGCCATGACATTAAAAGTGACATGAAAACAACACAACATATTACTGTATATAATATTATGTCGCACTGGTAATTGCACTTGGCTGCAAGACGTATTTAAACATTGATTATAGTGCAATATCATTCACATTGCTTTCCCAATAACAATCAGAGGACAATGTTTCTAACTTTATTTGCAGTTTGGCCACAATAACAAACAATGGAAATTCAGTAATGGCCTCATAAATTAGAAGAAATGTGTGTTATTTATTTATTTATTTATTTATTTATTTGTCAGTCAGAAAAGACAGGAAGAAAGGGTGTGGCCACAGGAGGAAAAACACTTATCTAATAGCTTCTCTCTCCATGCACTTTTGTTTTATTAAAAAAAAGCAGCATTTTTATGCTACTCTAGTGTAGCAAACCCAGTTGAGTGACATGAGGGTAGACAGCGAATATTCACTTTAAAGGAGTCATCGGATGAACATTTACCACAAATTGATATGATTGTTAGGTGTCTATAACATACTTTGGTTCAAATTTCTCAGTGGTAGTTTAAAAAACAGTTTTTGTACCCTCATTTTTCATCAAGCCATTCTAGTCCATGTTGTTTTAAATCAGGGGTCATCAAAATTGGTCCTGGTGGTCCGGTGTCCTGTAGAGTTTAGCTCCAACTTGCCTCAACACACCTGCTTGGAAGTGTCAAGTATGGCTGTATCCGAAATTGCCCCCTATACCCTCATTCATTATTCCCTACATTAGTCCACTCATTCAGTTCACTTGAAGGAGTGAATGAAAACGAGTGAGTGAATTCAGACACTGAGTGCACCGGAAGGAACACTTTGGCATAGATTACTTGCTGCTTCATAATCTTTAAAACAGGTAGCTCCAGTAATAAGATTAAAGGATTTAACTTGAATTCTGTCACGGAAATTATGTATAAACCGTAGTTAAACTAATTAATAATCAGTGTTCAATGAATTTGTACCTGTGTTGTAGTATGCTGTATCACGCCATGGACGAGTGCTATGTAAAATGAATGGATGGATGATTTAGCAGCGGATGCCATTTTCTGGCAAAATGAGGGAATTCATTTGGTGTGCGAAACTCACACTGCATTATGGGGATTCTCTAGCCTTTGAGTGTACATCAGTTGTGGGATTGAATGAGTGCACTCAAGAACGTCCACTATGGTTTCAGACACCACTTAAAATGGCTGTAGGGGACGATTTCAGATACAGCCTATATCTAGTAAGACCTTGATTAGCTGCTTCAGGGTTGGAGCTAAACTCTGCAGGGACACTGGCACTCCAGGACCGAACTTGGTGACCCCTGCTTTAAATGCTAATGAGCTCTGCTGACCCCGCCCCTCTCTGTCTTGGGGTGACAAGCCGCTCTCATCAGAATGTTTACTGTAGTAATGGAACTTTCTAACAAGCACATACTAGGAAAGGCGATTTGCGAAGATTCATAAAAACCCTTATACCCACTCTGTAGACGAAAACGGATCACAAATGATTAGCACTAATCCTCTGCGCCTTCAGTGGCTCAGATGTCGAGAGTAAATGACGACTGCTATATTAATTACATCCAAAACAAAACATCTCAATATCTTAATCGGAGACATTCTTGTCTTCCCCTGCAACGTAGTCAACACAATAGCAGACTGATGACAGCCCACTGTGGGAGGGGCCTGTGCAGAACTATGTCATTCTAACGAGAATCTCAGAAGAGGCTGATTTCAGAAAGGGGACTTAAAAAAACAACAACATTTTAATTGATTTATATCATTATAACATTAATTTGTACATTAATTTTTAACAAACATTTATGTTCAAACAACTTGTAAAGTGTCTTTTGCATCCGATGACCCCCTTTAAAGCAAATGATCACTGGAAGAAGCATCTCAATTGGGCTGACCAAATCCAGACATGTAAACAGATTGATTTGATTTTAAACAAACACTTCTTTCAGTCATAAAAAGTAGTAGTCAAATATATCATTATTGTTTTATTTTGTTGAGTTGGATTCAAGATCCACATTCCCCCTCGGTATTGAATGACCATGGCTATTTGGAGCATGTGCGTTGTAATGCTGAGACTTGAGGAAAGGATGGGCCTCGCGTGGTTGTGAGCATTAGTCAAACAGACGGGCCCAGTCCCTGATCATCACTCATCCCCAATTCCTTTGCTCTACATGATCCCTCCCTGTCATTAGTGTGTTTGGCGTAAATAATTTAGCTGTGCACATGTTTGGCGAAGTCTAAACACAACCGACACTCAATGAGGCAAAGTGCTTTCAAGCCCCAGTTGAGAGCTGACACACTCCCAGAAATGGACTCCAAACAACAAACAAACACGCGCGCCACTTCAATCAGGCCCAAATTAAAGCGGGCTCTCGATATTCGCATGCAGACTCATTGATGCATTTCGTGCTTATTTTGGCATGCCGTTATCTACATGCCTCGCAAACTCTGTATTCCCAGTCATGCCGTCCTGCCACTCAACATGAGTCCTGCTTCTCTCTGTCTGTGAGCGGCACTCTTAGAGGAAATGATGGCTCTCAGCGGACAAAAAAAAATCCATCAGCCCTTTTTCCAAGCTGCCAGAGCTGAAGATTTGTGTAATCACCAGCGCGTGCATGTCGAACGAGGCTATTCCCCGCTGAAGAGCATTGTACGGCGGCGGCATTGGCGCTACAAAAGATGACATCACACGCAAAGTGGGTAAACACTTCTTGACATGTTTTCAATATGATTACATTAGAACAAGCAGCGTTTGATTGAAAAGCTAATATTCAAGCCATGCAAATCATCAATCACAAGGAGCGCCATATTAATTATTCAATAAAACAGTCTAATTCAAGAATCAATGTTGGGACCGGGAGAGAGACGAGGGGGCTCCCAGCAGAGAGACAGAGGGGGGATAATAAAAAAGGAATAGGGAATTACCCCTCTCTCAGAGCTGTGGCCCCACTCATCCTCAGCTGTCAAAAACAACTGCCGCGCTTCGGTTTCATCTTGCCAAGTTTAAAGATGACTTTGGAAACACTCGATTTTCCCCACCAAACTCGTTAGGTCTTTGTACCTCATTAGTTGCGCTTTTTCTTTTCCCCCCGTTCTCCTTTCTCCTAGCCTACCTGCCTTTTTTACATTTCCCAATTCTTTTTCTTTTTGTCAAAATCATCATTATTCACTCTAACGCCTCACGCTTGCAGTTTGAAGTTCGGAATTGGGGGCTGTGATCTCCAGCAATTACTGACCAGGCCACAATTAATCCAAGGGAATTCATTATTTACATTCCCTTAAACAAACTGATCAATCGGCCCTTCTGTGTGGGACCACTATAACGAAGGAGGCCTGAGCTGGCAGGTCTAATCTTATCTAATACAAAGCCCTCTGATATATTCCACTGATGTACAACCTCAAAGCTCATATGGCTGATTTTTTGGGAGGGTTGTGAGGGTCTCATCTAGTAGTTCTGAGACATGCAATATTGATGTCATAATTGAACCCAGAAGTCCATTCAAAGTTGAAGACCATTAAGGAGCTTAGTTTAGCTGCAGTCCCCTAACGACTATCTCCTGCCTTCATCTGTGATTGACTTGAGTTGCTTTCCTTGATCACACTTTCTAACTTTCCTACATTCTGTAGGATGCTGTAACCCAAATCTAACGCTTATTTGTGCAGTTATACATATCTTTAATGACTTTACACTACAGGTAATACAATTAAAATAAAATTATTAAAATACATTTGAAGAAAAGTATCTATCTGTTTATCATCATTTGTACTTACCTTTAAAACGTTGATATTTTTTTCGGGAACTGTTTATGAATTAAGCTTTAAAAAGAGCAGCATTTATTTAAAATATATATTTTAACAGTATATAATATATAACAGTATATTATACCTTCCAAACCTTTGGGGTCGGTACTTTTTTTTTTAAAGAAATTAAAATAAACAAAAACGAAATCAGCACATTAAATGATTTCTGAAGAATCATGTGACACTAAAGACTAATGGCTGATTTAGCTTTGTATCACAAAAATTAATTATATTTTAAAGTATATTAAAATAGAAAACCAGTACTTTAAATTAAAATAGTATTATAATTTATACAAAAAAAAATTCTGTATTTTTGATCAAATAAATGCAGCCTTGATAAGCATAAGAGACTTCTTTAAAAAACATTTAAAGACTTTGTGATCACAAACATTTGAATGGCAGTATATAGGCCTATATATATGTATATGTATGTGTATGTGTGTGTGTGTGTGTGTGTGTGTGTATTTATAAGTAAACTGTAAATTGAATGGTCTTTCAGATCTGGGCAAACAGATCTGAGATTCCCAGACTTTGTATATCCTTGTTCATTATCCTACAAGGTCAGAATCAGTTGCTATTTTGAAATGCAACTCAGGTCCTCAGGGTCCTTATATAGACAAGGTCATTGTCTACAGGAGTGTGGAAAAACCAGGACCAGGGGCATTAGTGCAATTCTTTGACCAGCCTGGAGCCTTGCACACAGAGTTGCATCTGAAAGGCTACACCACAGCCCCTCACCGTGCATGTTAACTATACTCTGACTGTCAACAATCACACAGTTATTAACAGCTACAGCCTCCACTGTATTTATTTCTATAATTATATCCCTAGAGGGCATCTCCGTGGCATGTCAGACCTAGCCGTCTGTGGTATTCATGTGAAATTGTTTGTGTATATGAGCATACACTGTTAAACTGAGCAGTCTGACAATATAAAATGGAATTGTACAGCTGGACCTACACTAAATTAACATCAGATTCACAGATATGGTATTATGTCATATTTCACTGTCAGACCACAATCCACTGAGGCTTGGAGAGGGCTGAGTTATTGGCTTACTTCAGACTGATGGATACATAGAACGTTCCAGTCCTTCACAAAGGAAAGTATTGATTGGTGTTGGCTTTGTATTCGCTCTCCATTTGTTGATCAGGCTTTGGGCCTGCACAGCATGACCCATAACAGTCAATGCTGGGTTTCGGACATTGGTCAGTAAGTTGTACATAGCGTGTGGAGGAGAGTGAACACAAAAAATGGGGCTGATTGTAGACTGGTAACTTACATGAACCAATGGCAATGGTGGTGCTGACTTTGCAGCTGTGAGAGATTTTCTTATTGTAGCTTTTACAGAATACCCATATTAGTGTCCAAATGTGATATAGATTTATTTAATACCACTCCAACGTGAGTCTTATTTTAATTGCACTTTACAAAATTTCTCTTAAATATTTACATATTCATTTATTTGTTAAATGATAACTTTTTAATTGCAGCTCTTACATAATTATACCCACAATTAATTTAATTAATTTATACTCTTGTTTTTATTCATTATTTTATTTGTTAATTCAGACCAATGTTATTGTAATACAACTGGGACAGTATTATAGTTTTTAGTAATATTTAAAATGTTGTTTTCTGATTTAATTTAACAAAATCTTATTTGAATAAATAAGTAATTTTATTATATATATATAAAATTGTATTTTATTTGCATTAATTATTTATTTTAATTATAGTTTTTATTAAGTGTATTTCAGATTTAGTTTTAAACATTTTAGCACATTAAACTGAATTAAAATAATATTTGTTGCCTTTTCAACTGACATAAAATGTATGCTTTTGTATTATAATCTGTTAACTTTTTAATTATTTGAATTTTTTCTTAGTTCAGTTCAATTTCAATTTTAACTTAATTTTAATAACCACATTTGATTCATATGGATTAAACTGGTCTATTACTTTATTGCAATTTGAATCTTTGCTTATGGAGTCCCCAACTTACTGTTCTTTTTTTTTTCTTTATTATTATTATTATTGTTTTACATTTTTCTATTTTTTTATACAGGGTTTGTCTAATGTAAAATAATAATAATGATAATAACTGTAATTATTCCTTGTTTTAAAAAAAAGCAAATCATTAGCCCAAACTCTAACCTGACAAAAAAAAACAAAAAAAAAAACATCAGTATTGTCAACACTGTATCTGTGTTCCACAATTTATAAACAAAAAGAAAAAAAAATTGGATTCTCCTTTTCATGTCTGTTCTTGGAAATAATTATAATGAGATGAAAGTGTTTAAATTCTTCACCATGTTCTCTGCAGTTCAGAAATGTCCCCATTGTCAAAAATGGAGATTGTGTTTTATGTGGCTGTCATTTCCTGTGCTCTCCCTGTCTCCTGTCTACTCCTCATTCCCACGCCAGAGAAAGGGAGCAGGGATAACAGCGGTAGCTAGAGACGCCGAATTCCCTGACAGCGTGGCATGACGGTAGAGGAACTGTATTGGCATGTTGATACCATGCCGAGTTCAATCTAAGTGCCAGGCTCTCCCATATGCAACTGCATAGAAAACAGGTAGACGTTTGCATAAGCTGGCACAGTGGAGTACAATTATTTGAAGAAAAAAAAAAAATCTAAATATACACAGTAGGAGGTGTCAAAAGACCTAAACAGTATCCTAACTGATCAAACAAAAGGGTCAAAATGGCCAAGAATTTTACACCCACTCTATAACCCAACTCCTTTAAAAAATTACTTAATACAATTATACTTATGTGCTTTGTGTACATACATGATTTTACATTGTACTTCCATTAAAAACAATACCTGCATGTAATAGAATTGCAGGCAATTCTATTCCTACCCCTTAACCAACCACGAATAATGTCCTCAATCATAACTGTATTCCACCTCAATATTAACAAAAGTGTTCTGCAATATTTATTTATTTACCTGTATCATTATTATATGTTTTATTTATTTTCTACATAATAATGCCATTAGGTGGTGACCTAAATTATTCGAATTAATAAATTAATCGATGACTCACTTGTTCAGAATCACTGATTCATTCAGGAATGAAACATTTGAGTGAGTCATTGAATTAATCATTTAGCATGTTGAGTCAAAACACTGATTCAGTCAGGAACACTTCATTGTGTAAGCTCTGAAGCACCTCTGAAAACATAGTTACATGTATTATATTGCATTTCTATCAATAGATCCTTCTAAATATTACACACTTTACCTTTAAAGGGGTTATCAGATGCCCATTTTCCACAAGTTGATATGTTTCTTTAGGGTCTTAATGAAAAGTCTGTAACATACTTTGATTAAAATGTCTCAATGGTCGTGTAAAACAACACCCTTATTACTTTGTCGAAAACAGCTCTGCTAACAGCGAACCATTTTAGTGCATGTCCCTTTAAATGCTAATAAGCTCTGCTTACCCAGCCCCCCTCTTCCCCAGGGGGAGGAGCAGTTCTCATGAGACTGCAACCTTTATCCACCTTTTGTCATGGAACTTTCTAACTAGCACATTATTAGGAAAGGCCGTTTGCAAAGATTCATAAAAGACTCACTTCTTTTAGGTGAGGCTGGATCACGAATGCTTTGCGCAAACATAGATGGATTTAGGTAGATTGGGGGTGCATTGCCTTCAGAAACTAACATAATCCACTGCGTAACAACAAAACATCTCAATTGCTTAGGATACATTCTTGTCTAAATCTGCTCCGTCGTCGAAACAATGTCGGACTGATGACAGCTCTCTCAGGGTGGGTCTAAGTTAAAAAGCCAGTGTCAATCAACAGTCATGGGAGGGGCCTGGATCTGTGTGATGTCACCTAGCCAAGAAGCTGAGAACGGCTGGATTTGTGAAAGGGGATATTATTTGTAGGGAGCAAAAGGTGCTAGGTGGATTTTTATCATTTTAGGGTGGATATGTACAAACACTGCCAAAACCCATTAATGTTCAAATAACATGTAAATGACCCCTTTAAATACCCTGTCCCCATCATTAATGTGTTTGTGTGGTACAGAGTGCCTATTTCGGAGTGCCTGTGTTTGAAAGTTACCAAAAAAATACTGGAGCCTGTCAGGATTGTCTGTTTAAAGCTGTAAAAGTAATTTTCCTCTGTGCAGGGTCTGTGCGAGGCCCTTGTGTTAGCTTTAAGTGAATCTCCTGTTGCTGCTGGCTCTGAAGTGGAAAATGTACTGGTTCTTATTTAATAGGAAAATCAAGCAAACTGCTTATAAAATGGCCATTTATCATTCTCTGGCCCTAATTGGTTTCCTGTGTCCATGTGGTGCAGTAAATTGAATGTGTCCTTTCTTTTGCAGCCCAAGCGTTGCGAGTGTGGTAATCAGCTGCGTTCAGCTCCAGTTCATATGGGCAGAGAAAATATTAAGCTAAACATGCACACTACATTCCACTGACAATTAATGTTCATTACAACTTCAAGGAAGAAAAACAGTCAGGTTGCTTTGTGGAGAATTTTTAGTTTTATTGGAGAAGTGATGCCAGGCTGTGTCAATGTATTTTGCAATTTTAAATGTTCGTGGATGGGTTTATAAGAACTCACCCTATGAGTAGTGACCTTGCAAAACTTCAACGGCATGTGTGATTACACTGAAATTTTTTTATTCTTTTCGTATTGTCAAATATTGACTTAGCCCTAATTACTTTTACAACACTCTGTGGGACGTATAGTCCAGAATATTCCACAGGTTGTGCAAGTTCCTCTGTGCACCATGTTTTTTCAGCAATGCATATTTAACAGGTGGCACAAATCTTCCTGTGCAACGCTGTAGTGTTTATGTAGCAAAGTTATAATGAGGTCTATAAGGGGACCTAGTGAGGTGGGCAAGATCACGGGGTGTCCCGTTGGATTTATTTGGCTATGCATTGCACGTGCACAACACAAAACTTGTGCCACTAGGAGAGGTAATTGGTGGACTCTCTGCTGATAAAATAATATGGTTAAAACAGGCCCACGTCCTGCAAATTCCCAGGAATGCTGTGGAGTTAGTGAAACCACATGAAAACATAACAAAGCACACGTTCCACAAACTCATTAAGCAGCACCAGCAGAAGTCATTCATCATAGGCCCGTATGAGAAGGCTTCACACCCTTGGCGAAGACTCCGGAGGGAACCAGACGGGGCTCATAGGTTAATGAAGGAAAAAGGGAGCTCCAGCAAGCCACAGGCTCGGCTCACTGATGGCCATTCCAGATCAACCTGGCCCACTCACAACTCTGGAGAAGGGTATGTGTCAAGATGTACAGTACATTTACATTAGGTTCTACCACATGTTCGAGTCGGTCTTCTGTCCAGAGCAAGAACAAGTTGTCATTTTACAGGATTGTCCATATGGACTGTGTCTTGAATAGATTACAGGTGCGTATGGAGTCACTGAATACTTTTGCACTGCAGGCAATTATAATGTTTGGAGCTGTCAAATACATGTCTGTGTTGGATGTGTCTCTTTCCTGAGGATACACAGGATATTTTGAATTAGGGGGAAATGGGGCTAGTTGTCACCAGGGCTATATTTCATTTAGTATAAAGTTTAAAAAAATCTGATTATGCAATAATATATATATATATATAATTTTTGTATGTTGGTATCAAACACTTAATTCAAGAAAGGTCAATTAAGGACTGAAGCTAAAACCCCGTCTGGTTACTTGTAACCGATGAACATAAATTATAACTGGAAGGTTGAACTATTTATTTTTTTTTTTTTCAATAAGTCAAACATTAATACTGTTTAATGGAAGCTTCCATTGTGACAACATGCAACTATATAGATTAACATGGGTTAGGCTTAAACAGTGGGTGTATGCAACAGCTGTTTGTAATTAAGACTTTAAAGTATGTTCATACAATTTACGTAAATGAATGAGGAATTTTACCGGAGTAAAAAGAAAATGTGACAACTAGCCCATCTCCCCAACTCTCATGTCTATTATAATATGTATTTAGATCACAGTTTCAGAATATTGCCATCTTTTTTTATTTTTGTGATGTGAAATATAATATTTGTTGACTAAAACAATGGATTCATATTTTTGTATGCAACAATATACATTTTTGATGTTGTCATACATTTTTTTGTTGTTTAATGAACTCTTCTTTTTTTCCTTAGGCTTACCGGTGTATATGATCGACAGCTTTTTGCAAACAAGACTTTAAGGTATGTGCTTAAAATTCTCATGTTCTCATAGCAATGTCTGTCTATTTTTTTATTTCCCTCACTCTTTGAGAGAATCTATCATTGGATATCATGGAATGAATTAAGTCTAGTCACAAAAGGCTTATGCGAATTCGGTTGTTGTTGCAATGTAACTAAGCAGGCTGTAAACACGGCATAATCATTGTTTGGAAATTGGAAAGAACAAACATGGTAAGAGGCATGATGATGAACAGCTCATGGTTTGCTTGTTGCCCTGCTAGGTCACACAATTGTGTTTCTTTTTACCCTTTTTTACCAGCCTTAATGCTAGTTTACAGCCAAAGGGTAATAACTTCAGAATAGGGCGTTCTTTCCATGCAAGTATGAATCTCAACTAGCCAGGGCCCAAGTCCATTGCAGCGTATACTGAATCCTAATGGTCGGCTAAGAAAGCCTGACAGCAATACTTGACATGGGCATTAAATCATTGCCCCAAGGAATCCTCCATCCTGCACCTCCTGACAGGAACACTGTCATCTCTGCCAGGGCATTTCCTATGCCTCTTGACAACACTGGATCTGAATTAGTCATTGCATTAGATGTAAATTGGTGCTGTTCAAGGATAATAATGAGCACCAAGATACATGTCGGTGTCACTGACATGACGCCATTTTGATACTGTCTCCCACCGGTTTATTATGTCTAATGGTATTCAGGCCGCGGCTGGCCGGAAAGTTTATTTTCAGTTTATGCACTTGTATTTTTGTGTTTGTTTGGACACTTCTCGGCACAAAGTGTCCATAGCGGAGCTCTTCTCAGAGGGTCAGTCTGGCAGTGTTTATCCAGCTGTCTGCATGATGGCTGACGGCTTCCCACTTGACATGGTTTGGCATTAAGGCTGACTAGCCAACAAGTCCGACTGCATGGGCAGCTCCATGCCACAAACTGGCATCACTTCCACTGTGAGGTGAGACCAGTCTATAGCTGTTGGCACTGCATTATTCACCACGCGCATATGATAGCAGCCATATCATTGCGGGCTTATGTTTAAATCTAACCTATCAATCATGCACAAACATATGTATTTGTAAAAAAAAAAAAAAAAATGGCAGCTGTGACATTCTCCCGTTGTCTTTTTTTCTGCACCGAGCTGGTTTACGAGCTCCAGCGGTTTAATGTAGATGGCTGTGGGTTATTATTAATTAGGCTCAAATTATAGCTAAGCGCAGTGTAATTAAAATCTGCTAAATGTTTGATGCTATTTTTATTACGATAATCACAGCCTCGTTAATATGTAAGCAATGCTCTCCGAAAATCATTATTTCAAATTGTTTTTTTGTTTTTTTTGTTTTCCTTGAGGGTTTTCTCCCCCCGTCGAACGGCTGACAGACACACTTTTTCATTGAAAAGAATGAAGGGCATAAACCGATGGTTTGAGCGAGATGGACAACATGTGCTTTATATGGAGAGAGGGAGGTCTTCCTGCCAGACTCCTAATTGAGGCCATTTAGCAAACATACATTCAGGAGGCTGAATGCTGAAGTATGAGCCAGAGGCTCTGTTGAACCATTAGCATGTATTCCCAGTTGCTCAAGTTAGCGAAGAAAAAATAGAGGTCTACCACTGAAATAATGTCTGCCAATTACCGCAGTACA
Source organism: Enteromius mattozi (assembly GCA_032359235.1). Taxonomy (NCBI): domain Eukaryota; kingdom Metazoa; phylum Chordata; class Actinopteri; order Cypriniformes; family Cyprinidae; genus Enteromius; species Enteromius mattozi. The sequence continues at coordinate 14,022,583 of JAUMHE010000056.1, read as the reverse complement.
TAGTAGATAAGGATGTGTTTTACCACTGAAAACTGACAAAATCTGCTGGTGTGAGAAACCACCTCAGCTCTGGAAGTGGAAACTGTGATCAATATCGGTCAGCTTTGTCCTCTATCAGGCTTATTCAGTATTCAGCTAACCGTTGTGTGCTGTTTTCGTGCACTGTAGCTCATAAACAGAGTCTTTATGAGTGCTTTTCCTAATAAAATGCGTAGTGCAAGAAGCCGTTCTGCTCGTAAGGTGTAAAATCCGGGTGGCCTCGTAGACCTGCGCCGTGCTCGGGTAGAACTGAAGCAGAGCGCTGATGAGTTCCTGGGAGCAGTCAGAGGGCAGAACATGACTTTTGTCAGATTCCCAAATGGAAGGGAAAAATGTGTCCAACGGTGAACAAAGGCGATTCGTCTCTACGGAGTTTGCCCCCACATGATTTCAGGTCTAAGTTGTCCTATCACATGTCTGAGTTAATTTCGTGCAACAGTGCAAGACTATGGCAGTTCTGTCAGATTTATGTGGAAGTTGTAGGTTTCAATTCTGGAGATTCATTTCTGCAGGCTAGCACATGAGCACTTGAAAAGCTGTGAGATCTCCCCTTTCAAACATTATCATCTTCCTGTTGTATAGATTTTCCTCCCTGACGGCCAGCATTTGAAGAATTTATTTTTCTCACTAATTACATGACAATATAATGGATTTTTTCCCCCCCCAATGCGAACGCAGAATCGAGTAGATGGTACAGAAAAAGGTACGCTCACTCTGCCCTTTATGTGTGCTTTCCTGGTGATTGTGCTGATTGTGTTGCCTTGGTTTTTTTTTTTTCGAGATGTTGCTGAGCTTTGAAATCCCATCCTCTTGTGTCTCCTGCTGTTTCCCTGTGTTTTAAGTATCAGTCATACAGGTTAGGTAATGTGCAATAGTGACTTGGATGGCATTGCGTTTATGATGGAAAAACTTGTTCTCTTCCAACTCTAGCACTCTGTGTAAGTGAAATTGACACGTCTTTCAATACATGCTGAAAGTGTGTTATTGAAAGAGACGTCTTTTATTCTCTAGCCCTTGCATCACATTCACTTGGCCACATACTCTGATCATTGTTCTCCGTTGGGGAGGCAGGGCAAATTCAGCAGACTTGGCCTAATAAATAAATAAACAAACGAACAAATTGATTGATAAAGTATGTGTTCTAAAGTTTACTTTTTTGGCAGAAAAGTTCACTGCTTTTTTGCTGAGGCGTTATCAATATTCAGCCTCTGTCTTAACATGTGAAATGGGGTCATCGCCTAAGATAGAAAATCATGCATACAGTATAAAATAAGAACCATGTACACCACATAGATTCACCTGCTCCTATTAATATTTAAGCATTTGTAAGAGCCAAAAGTTGACTTTGGTCTTTGAAGGTGCCTTTTTGAAACGAAGCCTATTCAGAGGCAGTTTTTTAAAAACCTTTTTGTTTCATCCTTTGTGCTGTGCACATTCCAAACAACTCCTTTAGAGTTCAAATAATCTTCTGATGTCTAAAACTCACTATAAAATATGTATAATGTGTACATACATATATAAGCTTGGAGTCATAAAATGTTTATATATTAAATATATTTATATGGAATATAAATTCTATTAATATAAATATATACATGTAAATATTTTCAAAGAATGTACCGTATGTGTGTGTCTTTACATATATATTATAAATACACACACATATAATAACATATATAACAAAAACTTTTTTACTAACAAAAATTTTGAATGCGATTAATTGTTGCCCAGCACTGGATAAAATACATGCAAGAAACATTTCCCATTATTATCAGCTTTGAATACAGTTCTACTGCTTAATGTTTTGTAGAAACTGTGGAACATTTCCTTTATGTTTTCTGATTAATAGAAAAAAAGAACAGAATTTATTTGAAAGAGAACAATTTTTAACATTATTAATGCATTTACAGCAATCAATCAATTTAATATGTCCTTGATGCACAAACATATAAATAAATAAAAAATCTCACAGACCCCTAATCTTTGTGTCTATAAAACTGGAAGAATATTGCAGCTATGTGTTGTTTTCTCTGGGGATGTGCCTATATTTTTTATGCTAAGTATCATTTTGCTGGTATTTGCACTGTTTCTGTGGGTGAAAGTTGTTTCTTATTGACATTAATTTTAAACTTTTCTGTTCCTCTTGTGTTATCTTCTTTTCCTCTGTAGCTAACAATTTGATAACCTTTATATGTCTGACTTTAGACTGACCAGTTAAAACTGCATTTTTCATGTACTAAAAATGATATAGTCTAGTTTATGTTTAACCCCTGTTCACACTGACAGTGATGAAATTGCTGGAGGTCAATGCATTCTGATGTCAGCCGTAGGCAGCAGATCTGCTCTTGGCAGTTGCTGTATAACATTTGCTGCTGCATCTGCATGCAACTTAAACTTTGTCATTGTGAACATTCCTTCTGATGTGATTCAAAAAAGACTGGTATGTATTTATTCTTGTTGTGCTGAGGTTCGAATGTTTTTGTTTTATTTTTTCCATACATATACGTACTGAGAAGTTTCAGTACCATCTAGATGGTCCTTCTCGAGGCCTGGATGTGTGCAGTGATGGATCTGGAGCTGGTAGCAGCGAGGTGAGGGTGGGGCCTTGTCTCTCTCTCCCGAGATGTGCCTGAGATGCTGATACAGGAAGAATCTGACACGTGTCTTCCTCACGCATTTTAATGAGTGTACTGCTTCTGTGAAGCTATTAAACGAAATGAACCATTTGAAAGTGAATTTTAGATTTCCGGTCAAAGCGCTCTCTTCCAAGAATGGGTGAGGGGATTGGCGATTGTCGAGTGCCCCTCTCCTACCCCCCAGTATCCACACTAGAACCTCTCGCACACAGCATGGATGATCAAAAGAGGCCAACGGCGGACGACCATTATGCCAATGACACTTTGAGTAAGAGTCTGGAGAACAAAATGACATGACAGCCATTAGGGTTTAAAAGTGGGACTTTAAAGGGAGGCTGAAGGATGAATGTCAGGAGGGAATCAAAGGGAGAAAGTTAAATCTTCATAACGTTTGCCGCTCTCCACGAAAAAATAAGTTCTTTGCAAACTAGCTCCCATTCAAGTCCAAAAAACACCAAGACGAGTGTGTCCGTGTAGAATAAAGCAGACGAGGTAGTTGAGTCTGGAGGTTCAGACATGAAAGCTAATAGGGCAACGAAACTCCATTGTGCAGGTGGTTGATCATTAGCGGACAGGTTTTTTAGTCAGTGAGGAGATGCACAACGATACGCTATGCACAAGTATCAGGAGCTCAAATGATATGCTGGCTTCTAGACATGAAGTTACAGAGAAAAGAAAACATTGCCAAACAAAATTGCCAAGTTGAATATCAATTGGATAGAACAATGAATTCTGAGATGCTTCCCCAGGCCTTTTTCTACTTCTAAGCCTCCTTTTTAACTTAATTACCAACAAAATCATAGGCCTCTGCATTCTGTAATGCCGTTTGTGCAGTTTCTAATTCCCCTCCTCAGTGAAACGCAACATTATGCCAACGAACGTAGCTGATCAGCTGGATTTTCTGGCGCTGTCCATGCGGCTCATCTCTCCCTGCCAGTGCAAGGAAAAAAGCATCTAATGTGTCTCCATGTCACATAATCAAGGATTTTAGAGTGTAAATCTTTGATCTGGGAGAACATTTTCTGATAGGATCAACCCCCCACCCCCTCTTGGCTGAAGTCTTCTGATCTCCCTCCAATTACTGGTGTCAAATGAGTCTGTTTACAGGCTGATTGGATGAGTGCTGTACTGACAGTGCACCTCCCTCTCCCTAGAAAGCCTCATTCCATCCTCGGCCACCGTCGCACCGATGGCGAGGGCCCCGGCACACAGCTGGAGCTGTTTGGAGCCGCTTCAGAGCCAGTTGTAAGGCGGCCAAGTCGGGGTCTCAAGGGCCTTCCATCTGGTGTGACAGGGCAGGCTCTGGGGCTTGGCTGACAGAGTGCGAGAGCGAGAGAGCCCACAAACCTCACAAATCTTTTATTTATCGGCCTGCTCGGCTCACATTTGCAGTAGTTAGTTAATATGCAGACTGGGCTCCAGGACTTCAAATGGCGCTGTGGAGTGAAGCTGGCTGGATATTAGGGGAGGGGAGGTGGGGGCTCTTCAGCCAGGCATCCCGCTGAGAACTAAAGGGGGGGGGGAGGTCACTGTCCAGCTGCAGGGGAGATCTGGGGTTCTCGTATTCAGCCATCTTCATATTCATAGCTCCCATCATCATCATCATCATCATAATGAGAATCCCAGCTTGCTTGCGATGCAAAGGAGATCTTAAGAACCATATGACTTGCATCATCACTGATTTTTATGCTGTTTGCCGTGCCCTTAAGGGCAACTCCTGAGGAATTTGTTTTTACACGCAACAAACGGAGCCTGCAATTAGGGTTTCTTAATTATTCCAGACCAACATAAAGGTAATGCATACTTTAATAGGATAGCTCAGTCAAAAATGTAAATTGTATTATTTACTTCAAACCTGGCCTTCTTTTTTTTTTTTTTGCAGTTGATCGAATAATTTTAGAATTATTATTAGTTTATATAGATTAGTGCTGTCAAATGATTGATTACATCCAAAATAACAGTTTCTGTTTACATAATATATGTATGTGTACTGTTTATTTGTTATGTATGTGTAAACACACACATTCATTGTATATTTTGAAAAGATTTACTTGTATATACATTTATATATAATATTATTGTATTATATATATGTATAGCCTATATATATGTGTATTTAATATATAAACATAACATATTTTTCCTAAATATATATAAATGCATGTGTTTGTATTTATATATATGTAATAAATGTACACAGTACACACTCATATATTATGTAAACAAAAACTTTTATTTTGAATGCGATTAATCATGATTAATCCTTAAGACACCACTAAGATAAAATTTAAGTCAACAGAGCCCAAAACATCACTGAACCCCATCGACTTTTATTGAATAAAAGGTATTTATAAAATAAATAAATACAAAACATTTTCTAATAAATAAAGCTTGTTCAATGTTCTCAGAAAGCTAAATGTGATTGCCATTTTGTTATGCATTTTATTGCAATCATGCTACTTTTTGTTTGTTTTTCTGGAGTGTTGTTATTCGTGTTTTACTTTCAATTTTTTTTTACTAGGTGCACTACTAAACAAATTTACTACATCTAAAAAGTCTTACATATGGAACTGGTTATGTGATCCAAATGCCAAAAAGTATTAGTTTACAAATCATGCATTTTGATAAAAGTGTTTTGAGTATTGTGCAAGGAACTATGCGAAAAATTGCTTTATATCAATCAATCTGTAGTCCTAATCAACCCCTGTAATCATAATTTCTTGATGTTTTGCTGCCAAAGCATATTTTTCCAGTGCTTTGCAGAAATGTAGCCAGATTCACACATTTCCATTGAGAATGGGTTGGAACTATTCCTTTAAAAGTAGTAGGAAAGCATGTGCAGTCCTCATTTGCATAGTCAGTGTCAAGCATTAGCATGAATTCTGGTATATTCCGTGCTGCCATCTAATGTTTTGATATGTGAGTGCATTTGGGCTGACGCTAAGTATAAGTAATCAGTGCTGGGAAAATATGTGTAAGATGTCTGGTTTAGAAGAAAAAAAAGTAATGCTAATAATAGGTTTTTTTTCACTCAGTAAGAAAAAAGCCTCAACTTGAGTCAAAATATTAACATTTTATTCTTTCACTTACTAGAAAGTCCTGTAAAGAAAAACATTCTCTTCCAGGGAGACAGTTTCATGCTAAAGGAAGGTCAAAACAGAGCTCCGCGTGACATTTTCTTCAAATTTATGGAGTAACAGCATGTCACACTGAATTGTCATGCGATGACACCAATTTGACGTGATGGGTCTTTACGGCTGTCCCTTTCCTGTCATATAGTGCATGCACAGCAGATACAAGAGTTCAACAAGCGCTCCAAAGGGGTTGTCTCATCGCTCACAACGCCACATACACAGACATTGATGCAAGCGAAAGCCTTCACCAGCCCACCAAATGTTGAGAAAACAGACTTGACAACAAATTTATAAGATGTAAAATCTCCAGCGCGCACATGAATGCACATTTTATTCAGTAGAAATACGGTACAAACGCTACACCATTAAGACCGACCACTCGTTGGGCCGCTGGGAATTTAGAAAGAGGTGAAACGGTGCAGCCTTTCTATGGCGTTCATGGGAACACAGATGCCAGTAGCACGTCTGTGCTCAGAGCAGCCAATCTCAGCAATTATTAACTAGGTGGCATCGGGAGCGCTGCTTAGGCTGTTCAACAGCTCCCTGAGCTCTTTAAGGAGCTCAAGACATATTTTCCAGCAGGCCCTCTGGAGCATCGCTCTTCACACATATGCGCTCTCCCTCTCTCGCCTTGTCACTCGTCCCTCTCCTCCTTATTTCTCCGGTTGTGTCCTCTTGGATCCAATTTGCAACTTAGCATCACCCCTGTTTGCTGGTTTTCTTCTGGTCTTATCTTATCTTGTTACACACTCTTCAGGCTTTGTGGTTAAATTATGTATTAAGGTCAATGTCAAAACATGGAAGATATGTAATCTACAGGGAGTTTCCTTTTATTCATTATTACAGTGAAGGCTGAGCACAACTGTCAGAGAGCCGAGGATGTGCGCAGCATGGAAGCTTGCTGCACAGCGGGGCTCTTCATAGCCCCCTCTCCCGCCTCTCTCCCAGGACAGACCCCTTGATAGATTTACCCAGCTAACCCATCTCACTTAAAAAGTTCTCTCTTCTCTGCTCCAATCTGAAAGCTGTCAAGCGCACCTATATAGCGGTGTCATTTATCTAAAGGAAGACGCACGCACTTGAGACGCGGGAAGATGTCATCCGTTCAGTTGCGTTTTGGGATCTTCTTACGGGGGACTTGCAGTTGGCTTGCGGGTGGGAGGCGCCTTCTTTTTGGGAGGATCTCAAAGAACGTGATACCTTTGTACGTATATGTGTCTCAAATTAAACTTAAGTGACGTTGGGATTGGGACGTCTCCGCTGCGTTTTGTCTGAAGGTGTACCGCTCATGCAAACGTGTGACCCCCTGGCGGGCTCGCGTCCGCTGTAGGATCCAGGACCCGGACTGATGGGTAAATCCTATCTCTGCGGCATGCTTAGCAAAAAAAGCGAAAAAAGCTTGATAAATTTGAGCCAACTCTCTCTGGGGCAAGCATAATTATTTTCTGATTAGATTAATTCAGTTATACTTTGGTCCTTTCCAGAGCCACCGGCGTGCCTGGAAGAAGCGCACTCAGTCATGCTAACAATTACACAATTAGCTGTGCAGTGCAAACCATGCAGGGAAATTCAGCTCCAGCTAACAATCCACCCTCCTGCATGCATCGACCATAACAATTATCATTTGTGGGGTTTTATGGTTCTCTGATGCTGATGGGGGTTGGAATAATGTGAGTTCACCCTGATGTTTAACCCACCCACTCCTCTCTCATTATTTCTGCTCCATTGTGAATACCATAAACGTCTCGATAACCGCAATGATAAACAGTTGAGACCGAGAAACAATTGTTCCCATTATGGGGAGAGTAATTGAGAATATCCCTTTCTCAGTGCTTTGTAGATGCTCTTCAGGGACACATTGTCCAAACGGTCAACAGCAGCAATATTTTTTCATTTAGATTCTCTTGTGAATGTGATTACTTAGAGAAGGATCCTTACTGGCTCTCATTATATGCCTGTAATATAAAATCAAGCTCTTTATTTTATATTGTACAGACACTTTCGAACACAATTACGTGGATGTAGAATCTAATATTAGCTGTCAATTACTGATTTTCATTATATCTTCCTTTGTTTTCCTCACAAACAAATCTTGCAGGTTTGGAACGATGTGAGAGTGGGCAAATGTTGACAGATTTTTCATTTTTGGGTGAACTATCTCTTTAAAGTGCAACGTAGCAGTGTAGTGTCTGACCGCTACCCTGCGAGACTCATTTGGCGACGCCATAAAAAAGATGTCTTAGATGTTTACGTATTTGTTGACTTGAATACAGCCATGATGCAATTATAATGATGCAATATTTACAGTCACTAAAATGTGCTCATCCACCACCCAGACTCAGTGAGCCGAGCTCGTTCTTGCTCAACAGGGCGACGCAATGCAGCAGCTCTCAAATGACACAATTTTTTTTCTAAATACCAAGTTTCTGACACGGAGGCCAGGGAGAAGTCTGAATTTTTTTTTTGCAGACGGTGGACCTCCTATACGTACTTGATCTCATGTCTCTCTGGAGCATTAGCATCTCTTTGTTTTGCTGAGTAGTTTGATGATAAACCCTCTGTAGCCGAGCCAGAATTCTCAGCAAGCTCACGAGACATCCTGAGGTTTTTTCACAGACCGGACGTCCGCAATGAGCATGCATTTTAAATTAAAGTTAGATGAAAAAGTAAAAAGCTTCTCATCTGGCCAAAGGCATAATGAACGTAGCCTGCTGAACTAATCACGCTCGTCCAATGCAACAAGACAGGTGATAGACGCCAGAGATGGAAGCCACGTTTTCTTTTTATCCTTGCTTTCTCTCCTCTCGTCGTCCTAGTGGAGTGATAGCAACGTAGCGTTCTTAACCTCGCGTGTAGAGCGTGGAAAATAACTTGTGACTTGTAAGCCTAATTAAGGAATCCTCCCTGACCTGCACACCCAGGCCTCGTCAGAAATCTAACACCAGAGCTGATTCAACATGAGCTACACACCGGGCAGGACCCAGCACTAATGAATACTAATGAATAATAATTACAGGCTCTTTGGCACCCAGACGCACTGCAGGGACAAATGCTAATACGCTTTAAATGTACACCGCTAGGAATGACTAGCGGGTTCAACATGCAGCAGATTAGCCGAAGGGCCGATGCAAACTCAAGGTGAAGGATGAAACATTTCTCGCGGACGAAATTATGAGCATATTGGTTTGTTTTTCGGTGATGCGGGCAAAGCCATTGATCTAGAGAATTTAGGCCACATGAGAGCAGACGAATCTCGGGATGTGGCGCTCCTAGCGTGTGTGTTTGTGACACCTTTTAATTGGCAGCATTAGAGCTCATCAGCGAGCAGACTGTTGTTTGTGAGAGCGCTCTCTCCTAGCGCTTTTATACTCGTACTCGCATGGCAGGGAAATTAAACTTTGTGGTGTTTTTTTTTTTCCCACTGTTTATTCTTTTGATCTGTGTGTACATTATTCGCAGCTCTTTGAATTTAAATTTCACTGTCATGTTTCTCTTTTCATCACACTGATGGTTGCAGCTCTAATAATATTCAGCTTTTAAGTCACTGCAGAATGTTAATTAGATTCTCTCTTTTTTTAATTAATACGTCCCTGCAGGTTTCCTTATCAAATCACGCACTTTGTGTCAAAAAATTACTGTAAGATCTTAAAAAAAAATTACACCAAAAACAATAAGGTTGTTTACATACCCAGCATATAGCTTAATGCACTGCATATGTTCACTTCCGAATCTAACCCAAGAAGTCATAATGCTTAGCATGCTCTTGCGAGGTTAGTGCACTGCAGTTACCTTACGCTTGTATTGTTGGATATTAGTGCTAATGTGTGTTGCTCTGCCTCCCTAAATGCTAGTGTTGTCCAGCAGCTTCTACTGTCCCATCTATCATCTTCAGCGGTTAGCCGAGGATTCTGGGATAGAGGAGCCACGTACTGGGCTGTGATAATGAAAGGTCACAAAGGGGGTGGAGTGTTGAAATTGCTTTACTTTACAATGAAACATGCTCAGCCCAAGCAGTGCCATACCCGAGGAACGCGGACTGAAGCAGAGGTAGAATTTCAAATGGTCTCATGGCCGCTGAGCTAATAGATTTGTTTTCAGCACTGTGTTGAATGGAAGATGCCGAAGCCCTTTAGGCATTCGCGTGGGTTTTAGTTTGTCACATTTTGTATATTTTTCGTAAGTGAAAATTATTTGTTCTTGTAGTTTCGTTTCTCTAAAATCTTGTGAAACGTTCATAGTCTTAATTAAATCAAATTGAATTTTCAGTGCTTATGGCAAATATAATCTCTTTGCTGTTTATTTGTATATATTTTAACTTGATTACAACTATTTGAATTCTAAATTAACATTTTGTGCTTTTGACGTTTAGCACCATTTTCTGTTTTTATTCTAATGCAGTAAACACTGCATGTCAGCAAAAGGCTCGCTGTGTTTCAGTTTAAGGTAATGGGCTTCCACATATTTATTATCAAAATTTGCTTATATGCATTTATATCAATAAACCTGCCTTCAGTGCGAAGTATCAAGAAATAAATCGGAGAAATTTCTCCCAAAAATATGTGGTGGGGAAAAAAAGAGCGGAAATATTTCACTGTGCTCACTGAAGAAAACTGATATTCGCAGACCAGAAAAAATATATATATATTTGGCGTTTATTATACTTTATAATGAACTGATTCACATCTTGCTGAGAGGTAATTAATACGGGGAAATCTTGAATTAAGGATGTAAATCTTGACACTTTGGCAGGGGGGCCGGTAAGGGACAGTAGTCTCCAAGGCCTGAATTATTCTTAGCATAGACCAATTAACACCATGTATCTTCTTTTATGTTCAGTTCAATTAAGAGCCTTTACGGTTTTTAAGTTCTTTTCTTCTTTATAGTTGGAGAGTGTCAGAAACACAGATCAAAGCCAAACGCAGCAGTCCGTGCACCATAGGTAAATCTGCTTTGCATAAGAATCTGCATGTTGCTACTAAGGTTTTCATTCCAATTTTGCATGAATTAAAAAACAGGAAGGGAGCAGAAATGAGGGAGAGAACCCACAAAGCAGTCTATTAATCTGCTCTCAAATCTCCCTATATCTACTACTCTGACAGCTGAGTACCTCGATAGCTCAAACCCCAGTAGACCGACACCGGCTGTAGAGAACAATTTTACTTTTTGTCATTCCACGACCGTTCCTTGTGTTTTATTTTTATTTGCAATCGAGACAGCCAGGGTTGAAAGCAAATAAATGGGCCTAAAGTATTGGATCATGTCTTTTTTTTTTAAACACCTCAGTTCAAGATAATGATTTGCAGTTTATTTGTTAATCGTGATAAGAGATCAACAAGCTGCTATTTGTGTTATTTTTGGAGGCAACCAATAAAAGAGTGTTTGTCTCTGTCCTCTTCATTCTTTTGTGTTTTATTTTGCTTTTTTATTGGACTGACAGTTGTGTTTTTCTCACCACGGGAGCTTCACACTTGAGGTTGAAATTCAATCTCAAAACCTGTTTAGAAAATTACTGCACTCACTAATTTTCCTGCTGGGAAGGGTGTCATGACTGCTTTATGCTTATATTTATTTTACATTGGCCACTGTGGATTTCATTCTTAATTATTCTTCTCGGGCAGATGGATGGTTTCTTGAAAAGATCTCTGCTGCATGCTGTGTTAGAATCATCCAGTGATATGGTATGGTCAACATATATCATAATCATATTGAGAGATGACGTCCAGGCACAGCCTCAGGGTAGATAGATGCTTTCAGGGCAACATAATAACACAAACAACCTGTTTTTCAGCACCCCTAATTGCTGCGCTTTAATTGTATTAAGCAGTGAAATATCAATAAATCAATCAGCAAATGAACTGGGCAACTATGAGCAATGACTGTTTAGTGTTGCTCTATATTATTCTATTGATGTTCCACTAACGGCCGTCCTTGAGATATTGAATGCTATTCAACCCAGGCGCTGACATCATAATAGAAGGCAGCGTTGAATAGTCTGGCCGTGTGGACAGTCGCTCTCTGCCGCATGTTTTTCTCACTTGTAGGCTTGCTTTTGGAACCCTAGAACGAAGCTGTTTTATGAAGTGTACATTTGGACTTTTATGTGAATAATAAAAGTTATTTTATTTTAAAATGTCATGTAGTATCCTTATTTATTGCTGACATTCATTGTACAGCTGCTCTCTCCCAGATTGTCTCTTAGCTGCGAGATCTGGTTATATGGAACCATTTATATTATATAAATAAAAAAGTGTAATTAAGACCATTACGTAAGCTGAATTATTCTATAATCAAATGTTTCAGCTTTCTGGACCTATAAATATATAGAGGACACCAGGACGTATAAATGTTGTCATAACTGTATTATTTTTAGGCATAATTATACAAATATTTGTTTAAATACTGCTATCTTTGAAAAATGTAGTTAATTCTGTCCTTCAAACTACGATTCGGTCTACAATGACAATTTTTAAGCTGTGTTGTGACATCATAAATCAATTAAACTTATATTTTTATATCAATACAAGGCTCAGCTACAGTATGCAATGAAGCTAAATTGTATTAGTATTTAAGATGAAAAAAAAATGCTAAGGAAAGTGTTTGATAATTTTGCCTATATATCATTCACAGTTTTTTCTTTCTGTTTCTTTCACTTTTGTGTGTTTCATAATCTTTTATTAATTTTGCTGAAAAGTCATTAAATAGTAGTAGTTGAGTAATGATAGGCTGCGCGTCTACAATGTCAGTGTGCTCCATTAAATTATCTTTTTGGCCAGTTATACTGGAAAAATTCAATACCTATTTGTAGTTAAGACTTTAATATTTTTTTCACAGAAATACCCTATGAAATATAAAATATAGTGTATATAAAATATAAAACAAACATGGACAGCTAGACCCAGTGTGCCCTAAATATAGCCTATATTTCATTTCAGGACAAAGAAGCAGTCAGTGACCCTGTCTTACTGGTAATACAGAAAGGCTTTTAATGTTTGATTTCTAGAGATATGTAAAAAGTCATGTGGATTTTTTTTTTGTCAGTTTGTTCTTGACCCACAATTTTTTAAGAATTTGTATGATGTGTGTTGTAATAAATGCTTTGATGTTTTTTTTCCCCTTTGGCAAGTTTATTTTAAGCCTATTTTAGCGCTCTTTCACCTTCATGTGAGTGTTTCTGACTGTTGACAATTGCCATTTTAATCTAATGTTCAAAGATTTTTTTATAAGATAGCAGACTAATTCAAATATCAAAATATTTTGGCAGGTGTGATTTCTTTGTTGGTTTGTTTTCCTAACCTCGGTGTCTCTAAGTATTATTAAGTAAAAATCTTTGCTCTGTTGTCTGTTTGAAGATATAAATAGCGTGTACTGCCATCTAGTGGCGTAATTACGCAACAGCGTTTTTAAATCGAACTTCAGACACTTCTGACAAGCTGCTCCAGTGACAATACACACATTTCGTTTGCTATAATATTCAATCAGAAAACAAACAGGCATAGCCTATGAAAAGTTGGCACATATTTCTGGCACTTGTGTAATCAAATTATGTATAATGGTGCTGTGACTGAAAACAATTTTAAGAAAGCCGACGTTGATCTGTATCAACATGCGTGTCCTTTAATTGTCTCGCAATTTGAATAAACAAGACCAAAGAACAGCGAAAACGAGCAAAACATGTTGCAAATCAAGCATGCAAATAAGAGGATTTATTCGCATATCCTGCGTGCACTAGCACAGTGGGAATCAGTCAGGCTTGTTCTCAATGGCCCTCTTTTTCCCTGCTGTGAACAACGTGCTCTGCCAGTGATTAGCAATAACACAGACAATGAATGTAATTTCTGTAGGAGGGCACACGTGCGATATCAGACCTCGAATAAGCACGCGTATGCTCACACATTTCTGTTGTCTGTGCCTCCCATACACAGGTACAGACAGTTTAAGACATGTTTTTGATATTTCACATCTGAGTGATTTCATATGCTTACAGCCTCCTGCAGATGCAGATTTCCGCAGATGCTTGAAAAGAGCAAAGCAGGCAGTCACTGCAGTCTCCACTGTCTACATGCTGCACAGGTACACATGCTGCCTGCTCCCGGGGTTGCTAATGTAATTGCTTTACATTGATTCCGTCCGACTAGACGACTTGTTTTCATCCTTTTTCAAGGAGCAGTGCCAAGGCTTTAGCCTCTTGTGATGTGAAAAGTATGTGTCCTTTTCAGCACGTATCAAACAGATACTTCCTCACGAGATACAATGGCTGAGAAGGGTATACTGTCCTCAAAAAGGGATTTTTTTTAATGTCTCATTTTACTATATCTGTTTCCATGGTACCGCACATTTGTAACTGAAGCACTTTGAATGGATTGACTTACGGCCTAATTATAAGAACTAGATCTTTACATCCCAGACATCATGACAAACGTCTCTGAGAAGGTGAGGTGGAATAATGTTTTAGGAATAAGACAGAACACGTTTCCATGAGATCATGTGATCTGACAGACACAAGGCCCCGAGCTGCAGATATATGTACATTTCCATAAAGCGCTGGAATTTTAAAGAAGAAACAAAAAACTGGATTTTTTTTTTTAATGTATTACAAAGAAAATTTATTTATATGTATAGACTATATGTTTTTAGTTTTGAGTACTTATACACACACATATACACACACTCACACTAATACACAGAGACCCATACTGTATAATATGAATTTAATGTAAAATCCACATATGTATATACATAGCCTATATTTCCACACATAAACCAGATGGAAACACTTGTTAGGGTGAATTTTTGAGAACTTTTGGAATTTTTATCACACGTAGCGAAGATGCTCACAAATTAGATCCTGCTGTGGTCAAAGGAGACATTCTTTGGCAGAGATAAAGAGAATATTGCCTCGATTGAAAGATCACAGTTTGCTGCCTTTGATAAGACATCACTGAATTTTCATGCTCATTAAAAAAATTACATTTCAATGTGTGATTAATTTCACGACAAATTGTGGCCCGTTTAAAATAATAATAACATAACCTCTCACATTAAATGGTTATTATTAATACTTAGGCAGAAAAAGAAATTCGACGTGGTATTACTGGTGACAATTTGCCTCATGTTCAATTCAGGCTCTAATTTTGTAGGCCATTAATGCTTGTTAATTACAGTCTCTCTCATTTTATTGCTAGTTACTTGTTTTCCTCTGCATATGTGTGAATAGAAGTTGTTTTTACCTACACAAAAAGTGATCAACTCTATAATGTATAAGCTAAACTTTGTCTGCCTAATTGGTTTGGACGTAAACAAAAAGCGAATGGCAGAGCCCTATTGCATTTCAGTTTGTCCATTGTACAGCAGATCATACATATTCTAAAGATCTGAACGTGAGCTGTGCTGAGCTCAGGATGTAGCTCTGAATGATAGCGTTTATGACATTTAAACTGTATTTATACTTCCATTGATTTTCGTGATTCAGAGGTGAGTTAAATTCTCAATCTACACCTTGTCACTCAAATCAATGAGATATTACACTACTGTAAATACATCTGAACCACAACTACCACAGTCTGTCTGAGCACAGATCCACTGATAACTATGATGGGAGTTGTTGGACTGATTCTTCACGCAGTCAAATCCAATGCCTTCTAATCTTCTCCTGCTTTTTTTGAATTATTCAAAGAGATCTTGAAGCAACAGAGGCGTCTCGACAGCGAGCAAAGCTCCCTATGAGAGAGCTTCAGATAATGTGAAATGAATGATGAAATTCTGAGAGCTGAAATGAAAGAGTGATGTGATGCATGTTCAAAGGTGGGGCCCGGGTCCCCAGGCCCCCGGGGGCTCAAGCAGCCTCTTTTACCTTTTTTAACCAGGGATGAATATGCTGTAAAATCTTTGGCAAAATTAACCTAAACCTATTTCCACATTCACATGGCACGTCAGGGAAAGAAACGACTCTTTGTCCAGCATTATGGGGGGAATCGCATGACTTTTCTTCTCATGTTTAAGGAAAAAAACTTAGATTGAAATCTCAAGTCAATTAATAGATGAAACACATTTTTCCAAAATAGGTTACTCATTTTTGTAGGAAGCATTTAGGGGGCAATTTAGTTAATGCATGAAATAATTCACGCCATGATGTAATGTCCATTTCTTTTTATCTTGAAAGGAAACTGGCTTATCTGCCTTTAAATACAGTTAATAGCACATCAACAAACAAATAGCTTTAAATACTGTGATGTTCTTCGATTAATATTGATGACATGCTACTTGACCTTGGCACTTGAGTGTGATTAAATAAAACAATAAAAGGAATATGTGCATAATAATGTTTACAGTTCAGTACCTTGCTGTAAAACAAATAAAAAAGTTCTCTGTGAACTTGGAAATGTATTTTTAGAGTAGTTCTCATGCAACATGCTTGTAAATCATATCCAGCACTCAGCTACGAGACCTGAAAGGTTTTCCAAAGTTAAAAGCAAAAATAGATATTGTGGTTTCGCCGGGTGATGTAGCCACAGAAAGATGTGTTTCAGATTTCTACCAGTCATCTGATATATATATATATGTGTTTTAGGCATTAATGTACTAACTGATATATAATTCTTCTTTAAATGTAGTAATAATGAACATGTGTTCTGGTGAAGTATGATCATACAAACTATGAAAAGTGCTAACCTGCAGTCTTTTTTTTTTATAAAATCAGTTTTTCGTTATTCATTCCATATCATTGTTTATACAAACTCAGTGTATTTTCTGAAAGGTAGAAATAAAAAGACAGGTGCAATTAGAACACAACTAAAATATGGTCTACTATCAAAAACATTTTCTTTTTTTTTTTTGAGCAATACGAGTTCCCTCCATACTGTTCCGTTAACATCAATATAGCATGAGAAAATCTCCATGGATTTTCAAAGGCATAAGCGTCGTTCCCTTTTCCCATTGTGATCTCAAATAAAGAATCCAAACATCTGAGAGCAATTGAAGTGTCTTGTGAAATCCATTCGTCCCACCAAGCATTGATTTATTATGTGAATCACAAATCTAAATGTTTTTTTGAATAAAGCGGGCGTCCTTTTGTGCTTTTATTAAAAATCATGAGGTACAGGGTGCAATAACTTTTTAAGGATTTCAGACTGTGCTGTAGATCATATGGTTTCTTGGTGCGTTTCTTTAAGAATGATGTTATTACAGCTGAAGTCTAGTTTAAACAATTTACACAGCGATGGTTGCAAGAAAATCATTACATGAACAAAAAAATTATTTCTTTTAGGTACAACGCCTAATGTGGTATTATTGTAAATTTCAGGGCAGGCTCCATATAACAATCAGTCTAATATTGTGATCATTAGAATTAGTACTGTTGTTTTTGTCTAAAGCGATTTCCACTGCATGTTGAGAACTTTTTATTCAGCTTCCAATTTAAATAATAATCTATTATAATCAGAAGATGTCTAGACCTACATTTTAAATGAAATAAGTAAAGCAAGTGAGAGTATTCAAACAGAAACTTGGTTAACTTCTGGGGAAGCACAATAGGTGAAAATAATAATAATACATTTATCTTGTTATTTTCTTTTGTTACTTTTTCAATTCAACTTAATAAATAAATCTTTCACTTGCTGATGGTGGAAAACTTTGCATGGGACTGCTGAGTAATATTCCTCCGGTAACCTTTTCACCTTAAGAGACAGAAATCTTTCCTTTTAAACAGTGCTTCGTTTGGAGTCGAACAAGAGCAGAAATCATTCGCTTCATCTGGTGAATCTTACTATTCAACTCTCTAATCTATTTGAACGGTAACTCAATCAGTTCGAACACGTTCCTCTTGTGAATCGGCTCGATTGATTCCTTCAAACGAACGAGTCTTTCGCGCATGCACTGTGCTCTCGCGATATAAACTTTCCCGGTTACCTGAGGAAACGAGAGTTTGATTCAAAGTGTACCCATTTGAATGAACGAAACAGCCAAAACTCGTCCTAATAACAGAAGGTAGAGTAATGCCAACCGGTTACATTTATTTCTGTGGACTTCAGCGATTAAAAATGCGTTTGTTTGTCTATGTTATGGAATACTGGCGGTGTTTATGTAATTATTCACCCGTTGTCCGTTAGCTTTGGAAGTGTAGTCGGCTAGCAACAGCAACAAACCCTCCTATTACTGTCACAGTTTAGCTATTAGTTTTATTAAAGCGCTTTCCTTTGGCTTATATGTGGAATTGTTGAGAGAAATAAAGTGAATTTGAATAACAAGATGTTCTCTAACGTTAGTTTCGTCCTCCGCTGTGGGATGTTTAGAAACCAATGTACGTCGCAATACCATAGTTACAGCTGTTATTAATCTTGTAAAATGCGAAATACGTAAAACTTTTCTGTCATCGTGTTAAATTTCTGTTATTTATGACTAAAGAAGCGAGTTACCACAGTTTTTCAGTACTATCAATGAAAGTGACTATAATGTTTTGGTAGGATTGTACATTTTTCATTAACATGTGCATCTTATATTTTTATATGCATTAATAAACATACTTTGTTGTCACAATTGCATACAGTTAAATTAATACTATACTTGCAGACAGAAAGAACATCAGTAATTTTTGACTGTCCTTTCTGATTTGTTCTTTAGGTTATTTTTATTTTTTGGGGAGGACCTTGGCTGCATGAGGCAAACCAGAAATGGCATCACCACAAATGCTTCAACCTGTCCTGAAGATGAAAGTCGATGAGCTCTTCCTCTTCTGGTTAAGTGAGCCGAGTACTCAAGCGATGCTAAAAGACTACCTCAACAAAATCAAGAATGGAGAAGTAATAGAGCTAAGTCCTGCTAATTTCACGGGCACGAACACTTTGGTATTAACAGAAAACAACAACAATAACATTGCCTCAAAGATTAGTGCGACAGAGAGAATGACTGCAGCCCTTGGTGCCCCATTCAGCCCTCCTTCAGCCACCTTGCCATCTGCCAGTGGCAGCAATAACCGAGTGAATGCGAGGGCCCTGCGACGCTCTGTCAGCACTAAGAAGGTAAAGCATCTGTGCTCAGCACTCTCTTTACAATGCAGTATGACCCCAGTTCTGTCTCTTTGCAGATTTTTATATCCAGGTCTGATTATCAGAGTTTGATTCATTCTTTTTTTAAATTAACAAATGTGGGTGTGAAATCAAAATTTATCAAATAATTATTATAGAGGCATACAAGAATACTTTAAGTACAAAAAAATAAATTTTAATGGTATTTAATAATTATGTAAAAATGTATTGGCCTACTTTAAAGTTGGCCCATAAATATTTATCAAGTTTATTATGTTGTGTTTGTCTCTCATGTAGAACATGTAATGCATTGAACCACATTTTGACTTTGAACATGCAGCACTCACATTTATTAATCACATTAGGCTGCACTGAAATTCCTGTTTTTCCATTCCCAAATTAAAGACATCTAGAAGTGATAATTTATACGTTTATTATTTTAGTTATTTTATTACTTAGTCTTTTTACAATCTTAAATTTAATGTGATAATTCTATACTTTTTAATTCATACATATTCTCCTAAATACATTTTACATTTTGAACACATCTATCTATTAAGCTGTTGAGCCCTGATTAGTTATAAGAAATGTGTGCTATGTTGACTTTCATACAAGGCTGTCTTGAATCGATTGATCCCTCATATCGCACTAAACATAAACCTTTTTTCTTTAGTAGTTAATATTTAATGTGGTAAAAAGCATTTGATTAATGTGTTTCTACATGTTAGTATAGAAACATTTAAAGTGGTTTGATAGAAAATTTTAAGGATTGTTCTCATGATGGTCCTACACATTTATTAACGGCCATTTTACCACTAAGAGAGGCTTAAACTACTTTTTCCCAGTTTAGCCACAAGAGGATGCTGAATGGCTTTTGCAGCTCCTGGTCAGTTCATATAGGGCTTGTGCACTGGTCAGATGAGCTCTGTGAACCCTGCATGTCTTTTGTGTAAAGAAATCCTGTTCATGTGTAGCTAGAGGTGGGTGAATCTCTATGCTGTCAATCCCTGGAATGGTAATGACTCTGTCATCGTGAGCAGTCCAGCGATGTTTGTGGACTTTGCTGCTGAGGTTTCAGAGCCTATAAATTGGATTATGCAGGGATATCTGTAATTAAAGCAGTGCCTCCATGAAACTTCATGCTGTCAGTATCAGATCAATGTGTCATTAAATTCACACATATCATATTGGCCCAATAGGAGGAAGCTGATATCAAGAAGGCTTATCCATAAGTAACATCGATGCACCCGTGGAAATTAAAAAGATTATAAGATAAAATTAACATTTGATGTGAAACGCAAGAAGTCCCTGTAATGTGGACGGAATACAACAGAGGACATTTCTCTGTCTTTGAAAAGTCTTATTTCAAACTTAGATTTTGCAAACTTCGATTTTCTTTAAGGGTTGCACTATAAAGTTGCATTTTGAGCAAAGACATCTGTTTGCAGTGAATGTAAATCATGAGTAGGGACATTATCTGACCGGTGTGATACTTTATTGTGAAATGCTAAGCAGATGTGTCTAGGCTTTGATTTCTATGTCCAGTTATTCTCAGATGCTTTGGTGATCCTACGTGCTGATGGAACAACTGTTGGATATTTCATGTTTTTTGGCATGGTACAATCAACATGTGCCCACAACTTGTCACAATGTATTACAGAGATTTTGATCCCATATGTTCTATTTTAAGAGGCTAAAGGAATTCCAGAATACAAATACTTTCTCCAAAGTATTAGTTAAAAATTCAATTAACGTCATGCTGATGCTCATCGGAACAACTGTTCCAACTCTGACACAGGACACCGGTAAAGATAGCCTTGGTTCCACTGTGCAGGAATTAACTACTGGGAATTTGGCTTACACTTCATAGGCAGTTTACATATTTGTCCATGGTGTAATACAGTATGCATAAATTCGTTCAGATGCTGTTAATGGTCAGAATAATTGGGTGTCTGTCATCCTTGACTCCCGGTTGCAAGGTTAGAGGTCATTAAGGCATGTTACTTGGAAAAATATCTAAGCGTCTATCTAAATATCAAAACGTCTAAGGTGGAAAACTTGCCTACATGGTGCGTGACGTTTTTCTATGAATCCAATTTTTCCTGCTTTTCTTTCATTTTCTTAGTTTTAATATACACAAAAAATATGTAAACACTAAAGAGCCAGTTTAGTAAAAGTAAAAACACTAAATTCTTTCTGCATGTCCCATCCATACAGTTTAGTATCTTGCCTTTAAAGTATGGTTAATTAAAAGCATCCATTTTTTTTCAGATGTGTTATTTCTAATCAAGTTTTATAATAGAAATAAAGAGCATTTTGTTCTCTCTGAAGCACATTCTGCCTCGTTTTGGTTCTTCCCCCTTCAATAAGTTCAAATAATATGCAGTTACAAGAGGAGTTTGATTTATGGCTTTTATTTGCAAGTTTGGTTTGTCTTTTCATAGGAGTTTATAACTCTTACAGCCTCCTATTGGCACAGTTATTACATAGTGTTTATATTTTTTTTCTCCCCTCCAGCACTTGAATTGTAGCATGTTTGTTAGTGCTCCTCACTTTTGCCTTGCTGGTCATCCTCTCTTCAACCGCTTGGCTTTACTGACTGGACACAGAGCTTTGTTTGGAAATTGGCACTGTCTGCACGGACAGCTGCCACCTCTTGTTCAGGCAGATCTTTTTCTCGTTCTGTTAGTACCAGCTTACTCTGACAGTGGAGAGTTGTTTTACATATAGCACCAACACAGAGTTCAATGGAAGGGAAAGTGCTGGTATGAGAGAACTTTCCAATAGACCCAGATGACAAACAAAAATAATGACATGTTCACCAGCAAGTTTACTTTGGCCCTTTTGTTGTTTTTCCCTGCTTATTATTGGACTGATGAGCTAGGACTTCAAAAGCAGGTAGTGAGAAGATTGGCTTATCAAATGTGTGCAGTATCCTGCCATTAGACAACAACAGGAACTGTTTCTACAGAAATGAGTGCAAGAATGTGGACTGGATGATCTGACATCTAAAAATACTTATTTGAGCCAGGCAGGTCTTTATTTTTGCACCTCTTTGTTTGTTAGATGCTCTGGCTCCGAGCCTTCAGTGCATATTCACTCACTTTTATGGCAGATCAGTTGCCACTAAAGTCTGCTTTTATTAATCCAATTAGTTTTTTAAAGCAATAATGGGCATAAGAAAGGGGTTTTCAGATGCACAGCAACCAGCCTCAGAGATTGAGTTTCTTTGTATCAACACAGTTATAGAGAATTGATGTAATTGCAGTCAGTCTGGGAGCGGATGTTTGTCAAAGGACTGAAGATACATTTGTTTCTTGGGGTTGCCTAAACAGAGCATGTTGGGTCTTTTAATAGTCCTCAACTGCTTCAGCCATCATTCTTTGAATTCAATACTACTTCTCTGTGCTACTAACTAAGACTTGTCATCTATAATAAGCGACGGAATGGCTGGAAGCTGTAGCCTTGGAAAGCAAAATAAACAAAACATAGGCAGTAATATATTTGTAGGTTTTTTTTTTCCCCTTTACCCAATTCAGGCTTTGCAGTTGAGCATGGGCGTATAGATGGTGAAAAGAGTAATTTATTTAAACTCCCAACATAATAAAAAAAAATAATCATAATATCATAATCAAAAATTTGAATATTGTAGATTTACTGTTGTTCTGTAAAATAATAATAATTACAACAACTCTTTTAATACATTTATTATAACATTCACACATATAGTGTTCAAATTTGGATATGTGTAATATTGTAATGTTTTAAAAGAGAGCACATTTTGGCTATATAATTTATGCAGTGGTGAAAACAAATTGGCAAAATGCATTCTTATTCTGTCTTCAGCCCAGTGTTTCATTTTGTTTGGCTATAGCCTTCACCAATAATTTTAATTTCAGTTCATCCCTAGTGTCTTCTCCTTAGTATTAATCAAATGCTGTGTGGGACTGGTGCAAATTCCTTAATAGAAATGAAAATTAAAGCTCAGTAATACATGGTAGAGATGTGCATCTCCATCATAATAGCCCGATGCATAACCAACAATACGGTACAGTAAAATGTCATGAAACCACTGTTTTAGCACACCTTAGATGTGAAAAGGACTGTAGAAATGGGCATGTAAAACTGTGGAAAAGTGGAAGTGTAGAGGGTAGGCAGCAGGGAGAAAACGACCAATAAATAAGACCTACAACACACTCATTATACAGACAAATGAATATTAAAATATCTTTAAAACCGAAAGAATGAAGGCAGTTACTTTTTGTTTACTCTTCTTTGAATTTTTGCTCCGCATCATTGTTTGCTATGCATCACAATAACCCGTTATGGTCAGATGTACTGCTGTTTCAGCACCCTTATTTGCATCTGTTTCGATTGAAAAAGACGTGATATCTGCCTACACGGTGCCCGTTCATGTTCGGTGCATGAGAGAATATGAAATATGTTCGCATAAACTTTAAACACACGTGCTCTGGTCTGTTGGACGATCTAATGCATGATACAGCTCTCTTCACTCTTATTCTCTCTCATGTACAAAGTATTTGCTACAAACATATTTCCATGAGTGTTGGTAGAACACGAAAAAACCAACCCCCTGCACCCAAACTTCAGGTCGCGGTTGGAGGGGCATGGTTAAGGATGTCACAGTCATGCCCAAGCCATCAAACTGATGTCATCAGAAAAGGCCCGTCATTTTAGAGGAGAGGAGCATTTTCAGATTTAGATTTAAGATCACAAAGGCAAATAAAAATTTTTTTTGTGGATTGACTTGCACAGATAAATTGTTCACCACAAAAGTAGCAGTGTGAGCTAACAAAATAAATATAGTCAGTTTTGATTTCATGCCGACTTTAAGGGTGTGTTTACACTTGTAGTTTGGTTCATTTGGTCTGGACCAAAAAAGAAAAATGATACATTTGGTCCTGGCCCACTTATTTTCACATTGGCATTTTTGACCTAAAGGCGTAGTGAAACATTCATTACTTCCTGTTTTTGGTTCGTTTAGAAGTTTTCGGTCCATGTTGCGTTCATACTTCATTTAAACCGCAACGAAGTTTGTTTGGAAGTGGACAGCAGCGTTGGTTTTCTGTCAGGAATTTGTCGTGCCATGCCGCATCTGTTATAGACAACAGAATAGGTTCTATTGTATTTTGCAATATGATTCACCCCTATTACGATGCTGTGTGATATGATTTTGATTCGATTTAACACAATACAGTATAATGCAATTTGATCATTGCGATACAATTGAAAAAATTATTATGCTATGCAATTCAATGTGGTACAGGTAGATCAATTTTATTCTTTGGTCCAGATAGACTGCAATGTTAATCTATATTGTATGTGACACTCAGGACATGCCTTGGCCTCCGTATTGTTGTGATGCACTGAAGCAGTGGTGATGAGAGAACGTGCTTGAGAAACGGTTTAGAAAAATCACTCTACATATAAAATAATATTTGTCACAAATTATTGGCAGCAATTTGTAGCCCAAAGCAATGCATTACTGTTATACAATGAGTGGTTTTTAGATGTTTTAATTTCTCTATAGTAACTCCTATATAGAACAGGCCCATGTTTAGTTGTCTAAGCTCTGCATTAGTTCTCCTCTAATATTCTGCACGTCTCATTCACCCCATCTGGATGATTGTGCTGCAAGTTTCAGATGCAAAGTGCATCGTTCAATTTCAATTTTGGTAGGGATCTTTTTTTTTATTAGCTGATTAATCTTTAGTGTGCTTTTGTAGATTTGAAGTATGCTGATCTATCAGAATGTTGCATCCTATTGGCAGTTAATCTGTGTTGTTCTTAGTAGCTGCTGTATCTCCTAGATACAGAATCACAGGGTTCCAAGTGAGCAGGTTTGTGTCTTTACATAACCTCTATGAGAGCAGTGGAATGCACACTGAAAAGGGCAGATCCACCCCCCTCCCTCCACCACTCTCACACAAACACCCTCGTCCTATCTCCCCAGTGACTTTTCAGGACAGGACTGTATGACCTCTGCCAGCCACTATTGGATGTATGGAGCAACAGGCAGGGCTGTGATTCGGGCTACTGCACGGCTGAAGCGAGCAGCTGCCGTTCACCATTAAGAGAGCTAGTGCTCTGATAAAGACAGGCAGAGGAGTGTCCTGTGGTGGGACAGTCACTGAGCAAGATTATTCTGACCCCGGAGTGCGTACTGTCTGTCACGCTGGCTCCATTAGCCGACAGCAGCATGAGAATGAAGGAGATCTCTTTACGGCAGGACCCTGACCTGAGGAAGGAGCTGGCACTGCTGGCGCGCGGCTGTGACTTTGTACTACCCTCTCGCTTTAAGAAGAGGCTCAAAGCCTTCCAGCAAGGACAGGCAGGTCGTCTTATATGTTCTGTGTGAAGCCATCAGAATGATCTTGTTTGCTTAATGCTATTTCTGTCAATCTCAGTGGGGATGTGATGTGATGTTAGCGTCCATTCGATGGTTATAGCTGTGCCATTGTAGTTTTTTTTTTTTTTTTTTAAATGACTGAGAGGCTAGGGGTTTATCAGTGGTTTAGAGAGCATTCAAATGTTTAGGGTTGTGCAGGAGGTTCAGTCTGCCCTGTGCTGGAGTTGATGATGGTCATTTCCTTTTATAGACATAGCTGACACTGACTGGGGAAGGCAAGATTAAACGCATTCATCTCTCACGGAGGGTTAGACTGAGCAGAATCCCCTGCATGCCACTTCAGAGAAAGACTTTCCAAATGTGTTAGACTTCCATGCAGGCACCTAAAAGTTAGTGTATCTGAAAGCAAACCTTAGCTGCTTTTTGTGCTGTTATTAATGAGTAGCAGAGGACTGCCACTAGACATATGTCTCTAGAATGAGGTGAGGTAGTAAAATATCCAATCCATCACAAGAGTAACTTGTCAAAATTTACCACATGACACCCAAGCTCATCAGACTTTTTTTTTTTTTTGTACATGTAAACAGTTTCTGAAGCTGTTGTTTACTGAGGGGATATGGCGGTCCATGTGTTATCTTGTTGCTGCATAAAATACAGCTGCACAGTTAACGACTTGGCTTTGTGATTTATTAAACTACAAAAAGTGTTATTTTTGTAAACTTAATGATTTTACATGTTGTCTATATTGCATTGTTTTTGTTTCAATTTCGTCATTGTGTAGTTAAAAATAATTGTTCATGGCTTTCAAAAGTTTACTGAAGAAGTCTTTTTCTTTTTCTTTTATTCCCCCTGTGTGGAAGTTCTAGGGGGTCAAGATCTTCACAGCTGCAGCCTGACACTCAAATAGTTGAGGTTTTAAGTTACTGTGGGAAGCTGAGCCTTCGGAAAATCAGTAATAAGAGGAATTTAACCACAAGTGTTCACAAAACATTTGGGCCTGAAGGACGTTTTGTCATTTTGATAAAGCCATCATACTGTTGTTGAACACACTTGGGTCACGTTTTCACAAAATCCCCACCAATTTTTTTTTTTAAATATCACTCTTCATAGAGCTTTCATCCACCCAGCTCTGGGTCATAAAGTCTGTTCTGGAAATTTCAATATTTATTTTATTTTTTATTTTTTTTATTCTTCAATATTTCAGGCAAGGTTTTGTCAATTCAACATCAGCATTTCCCTCTGATTGTTCCTTTTTTTGTAGTTTTTTTTGTTTTTTGTCAGTGTTACAAAATACTTGATTGTTGAATGTATAACCAGTCCAGTAGTTTATTTCTGATGTTGTTTACCATACCAAGCTAATCCATTTCCAACAGTAATGTTTGCAAGTCTGAACTTGCAGTCCATCACAAGCTGTTATCAGTTTTGTTACCGTTTAAAACTGCTCTTTTAATAACATGATAGCTAATAGATTTGACACAAGGACAACAGCTTAGTACTGGTTATCACACTGTGGAGAGATTCCTGTTGAACTTCATCCAGACTCAGCCAGAAGTCATAGTTGTTTATGTACATTATGTACTAGACCTATTTTCTGCCAACAGGTGGAAGAGATTCTTTTTTTCTTAATTTTTTTTGTATGTTTTAAGGAAATGTGACAAACCTTAAGGAAAACAAGTTTAAAATGCTAGATGAAAAGGACTTACCCTCATTTTGTATTTAGTTTAGTCATGAACGAGTCACGGCTCATGTTTCAAACTATTATCTACATTAAATTGACTTATCCTTCATGTCATCACATGCAAAAAAAAAATGCTAAGACTACTGCAAGCCTTCTCCTTAAAGTCGTCTGTCAAAATTGTTTTAAACTGTGTGTTTTATGCACTGTGAGACGACACTAATTAAGCCATCACTGTGAAATGCTGATTGAGGTGCAATTTTCAGAGCAACCCTACATCTCTCCCACGATGAGTCTTGTGGCTAATGGTTATTATTTCTGTCTTTTTCAGCAGACGCAGGCTAAGAAAGAGGAGCCCGTTACACCAGCTTTAAGTGAAAGCATTCCAAAGTTCTACTTCCCTCGAGGACAGCCCCAGGCCAATATCAACATAGACAATCTTATTTCCAAGATAGAAAAAATATTTTCTCAATTTCCTGATGAAAGAGTCACTTTAAAAGACATGGGCCTGGTCGCCAAGGTAAGTGTGGTTTGTAATGTGCCAAACTTTATCCGCTCTGCAAATTGTTCATTTTGTGTAACTTACGTATAGCTGTTTACAAGTTTGAAGGTTTTACTTTTCCTGGAGCCAGTGGAAAAATATCACCAGTGTTTATATGTTGAATTACTTATCCTGAATAGAACCCGTCTAGGTAAACGATGGGATTCAGGAATTTAAACAAAATGATTTCTAAACATAATCATTGCTAATTAGCCCCATTTATAGTTTCTACAGCACATGTGAAAGATGTAGTCATAATGTCCAAGCACTTAACAGAAACCTCTGATTGAGCTCAATTGCCCGTTTAAGAGAGAAAGGTTATAGTGTTGCATTTTATTTCTGAAATCTACTGTAACATTCAGATCTCGAAACTTTGCCGGGCTGTTTGGCACTTATTTGTTTAGATAGAAATATAAAAGTCATTTTGAAATTCATTATGTCTTGATCCGTTTTATCATCCTGACGTTGCAGTAACAATCTATTTCTGTTTGACACTTTTGTCTCCCTGCAGGCCTGCGAGTGCCCACTCTATTGGAAAGCTCCATTGTTCCATGCTGCCGGAGGAGACAGGAGGGGATATGTGTCCGTTCACAAGTTTGTGGCAATGTGGCGAAAGTAAGACAATAGTTCTCTTCACAGTGCCCTCTTACTTTAATATCGGCAGGGGTCAAGGGCTGCACATGGTCCTTTTTAACAAGTGTGTGTAAATATCCTCTTATCAAGAGCTGAAGTTCAGTGAGCTCTGTGTGTGCAATTTTTTGGTGATTTATATTATTTTGTACAATGATACTGCTATTTATTGTATGCATCCTTGAATTGCTTTGTGATTTATTTGTTTTTAATTTTTTGTGTGTCTTGGATATACTCATTCAAGATTTTAACTGAGGGGGAGAGCCCATGATGATATAGCCTTCACTAGATTTTCTTAATATTTCAATGAAAAAATATATATGTATATACCTCTTTGAAATGCCTTCTTTATCATTATTGTGCCATGTCTAGAAATATGCTAACTTAAATATTTTTTGAGATTAGTGTTTGGCTGGGCATCTGGGTGGGGGGTCTATAAATCTGTGAAGGTTAAAAACGCTTGTTTTAAATCATTATTCTTATTATTCTTCTTCGTGAATCAATGCATGTCAGAACTGGCTGAGCGTGAATTCTGGAGCCTCATTTGTAGATTCCAATAATCTGAAGACATATATTTGAAGTGAAAGATTTTGGAGACCATATTGCTCTTTGAAAGGGTGAGAGGGAGCCTGAAACCATCTGTTTCCTCCCCACAGAGTGCTTCAGACCTGTCATGATGACGCATCCAAATTTCTTCACCTTCTGGCCAAGCCTGGCTGCAATTATTTGGAACAAGAGGACTTTATTCCATTCCTGCAGGTACAGAGTTCTGAAATAGAGACCTACCACTGAGAACACAGACACACACAGGTCAAAATGCACTGAGCATTGATGATTTCAGCATTTTTCCTTGTTTTTTTTTTTGTTTTTTTTTTTTAATGTACTTGCAAAATTCCAAATGTGACGCCTAACATTATAAAATAACTGTGTGCAGAAGTGCACTCTTTGAGATCAGTGATGGACATGTCATTTATATTCATTGGCAGTATTGGCCGTGCACACTGGAGGAGATGCATTCTGGCGTGCACACTTTAATTTGTATTGTGTAGCTTTAGCAATTGCTTTGACTGTTTTGATGAATGAAAAAAGTATTGTTATGGAGTAGATTTGCCTTTTCCCGTCTGCTCCTTTACAGCAGTGATTTATGTGTTTTTCTATTGTTTAATTTCACATGGGGAAGGGTCAAAGAGTCCCGCACCTCCCCCAAAATAAGTTGTCGTAATTTATCGCCTTTTACGCATATATACCAGTATTTCACTATGAAACATGCATGAGTAAAAGCTTTGTTTCTCTGCTGAAGAGTGCACTAGTTGGAAAAGCCAGCAGGCCATATGTATGCAGAGAGCGAGGCTGGCTGAAACTGATGCACAAGCTAAAAACTGAAATCACCCCTTTGTTCTTAGAAGTTTAATACCTTTAACATTTCCACACATCTTGTACCAACACATTAGCCTCTGCAAGTGGACAGACTTAAATGATTCGCCTTTTCTCTGTAATCTAATCCAGAGCCTCTTTGCACACAAATGGATTTAACATTTTGCTGTTTTTTTTCTTCTCCTGTAAGCCGTGTCAGTTATTATATGCTGACTTTGATGTTATATTGGCGTGTGAATCATTTTTATACCTTTTTTTTTTTTTTTTAAAGGATGTGGTGGATTCGCATACAGGTCTGGCATTTCTAAAGGAGGCTTCAGACTTTCACTCACGCTACATTACCACTGTAAGGAATACTTCCAGTTGTGTATTTTTCTAGTAATTCAAATGCTTTTTGTATATTAAGCATGGATTTGCACTATTAACTAAAACCTCAAATAACCTGAACAGACTGTATATATACACAGTTATTATTTTGGTGCACCGTAAGTCTGCACAGTTTACAGATCAGCACTGTCTTGTTGAATTACTTCAATCAAACTGATGTTCAACAAGGTGCTTTTTCTGCCAACAGGTAGTCCAAAGGATATTTTATAATGTAAACCGCTCGTGGACTGGAAAAATAACATGTTCAGAACTCAGGAGAAGTACTTTTCTACAGGTAAATGTTATGAGTCTATATCTAGGACTAGAGTGGACATTTATCAATTTATTTTCATGCTAATTAATAAATGTAATTCTAACCAACATAACAGAAAATAAAAATGTATGCTAAATATACAGAATTTTAACCCAACCCACATTATACTGCTGATTTTTGTAAATTCAGGCTGGCCAATGTACAGTTTAGGTGACTAAGTAGTGAAAATGTTTCCCAACAGAATGTGGCACTTCTAGAAGAAGAGGAGGAGATTAATCAGTTGACAGAGTTCTTCTCTTATGAACATTTTTATGTCATCTACTGTAAGTTCTGGGAGCTGGATACGGATCACGACTTGTACATAGACCAGAGAGACCTGATGCGACATAATGATCAAGGTAGACCATCATACTCTTCTGACATGCTGTTTAACGATTGGCTGCTTATTGCTGGAGGTGACATTAAATATCCCCTCCAGCAGCACTTGACTGCATATGTTTCTGTTTGCTGCAGAATGAGTTTAGTAAATTGAACGGGTGAAATTTTAACAGCAATTTCCTTTAGCATGACGGCATGTCTGGCACTCTAATCATTTTATCTCTTTCAGGCAGGGTCAGTAATAATTGTGTCTTTAAAATGATAAAATAAGGATATTAAATCACTATGTCTTGTGGTTGCAATTTACAACCTTTGACAGCAAAATATTACCAAGCTTAAGCATTTTCTATGAATAAAGGAGAAGCTTGTAATGTGATTTTTCTGCTCTTTGACAGCCATATCCCTCCGAATGATTGAAAGATTATTCTCAGGAGCTGTAACCAGGTACCATCTCGCGTTTTTCAGACGTTCTTTTGTTTAATTTGAAAGCTTGCGTGTCATGGGTCACATTATTATAGATTTTATGAGTTCAGTAGTTATACTTTGTAATTATACTTTGATGCTTAGGGACAGAAAGATTCACGAAGAGGCCCGACTGAGCTACGCTGACTTCGTATGGTTCCTCATATCTGAGGAGGACAAAAAGACTGAGACGAGGTAACTGAAATGAGCTTCCTTCCTTGCTTATAGATGTTCTAATGTTTTTTTAATAGGACCAGAACTATCAGCTTTTTTTGGTAATTAATCAGTTCGTTCTTTGATCTGATAAAATTATATAATTTACCAAAAAATGGAACATTAAAATGTTAAAAGGCTATAAAAGCAAATTAAACCAAATTTGAATGAATATAATTTGTTACATTTATTTTTACTGTATTTACGTAATCTGCTTTTTTATTCTTGTTGATTGTTTAGCATGGAGTACTGGTTTCGCTGTATGGATCTGGATGGGGATGGAGTTCTGTCCATGTATGAGCTGCAGTATTTCTACCAGGAGCAGTCTCAGAAGCTTGAGGCCATGGCCATTGAACCACTGCCTTTCGAGGACTGCCTGTGCCAAATGTTAGACATGGTTAAGCCAGAAATTCCAGGTATTGTTTAAAATGATTAACTTAATGTGTTGAATTGAATTTCTTAGACTTTGCATGCTCGTCTGTCATCATTCTGAAGTACTCACACATCCTAGCTTAAGTGAGCGAAACTGTAAAATTACTTGTCGTGTTTGCCATTTTTTGTCAGGAAAAATCACTCTCAGGGACTTGAAGAGATGTAAACTTTCCCATATTTTCTTTGACACCTTCTTCAACGTTGAGAAGTACCTTGACCATGAACAGAGGGATCCCTTACTGGCTGCAAGGGTAACGAATAACACATTATTTATATAGTTTTATGACTTTTTTGGTCACTTTGATGATTTAATTTAATTGGTGTTCTGCGTTTGTAATTTTATAGGACGCTGAGACAATGGGACAGGAGATTTCTGACTGGGAGAGATATGCTGCAGAAGAGTATGATAACTTGGTATGGTATGCTGAGGAAACTGCAAACGAGCAATACAACGATTGGTAAGACTGTGTTTCTCACAGTTGAACTGCCCACAGACCACAATATTATCACTGTGCAGCATCAGTGATGAGCTAACAACACTCAACTTCAGCTGCCAGCAGCCTCTTTAAATTGTACAGGACTTCACCTCGTGCAGCAGTTTTAATAACATCAGTCCACTTTTGTCATTTGCTGCGTTGTCACTGCACTAAATCAGTGACCAGAGGGCTGATGGGGTATCATGTGACACTTTTAGGATCAGCACAGACTTCTAATGGCAGGATGAGTAGAGTTAAAACAGGTAAGACATTGTAGGTGCAGGGTTGAGGTTCCTTCTATGTTCTCCCCCACTTCTGTTCCTCGTGGCTTCACCTGGTCACTGTTTAGATCATCACATAACAAATGTTTTACTGTTTTAGCAGACTCCATTTTTGTCAGGTGTCTTTTCACATGTCCGTTCCTAAACTCCTTTGCCCTATAGTTGATTCCAGAAGTTTTTCCCATGTTGATTTTCTCCATATGAATATCCTCTCTCGGATTTCTTTATTAAATTTTAAGCGTCCAGTCAAAGTACAGTACTTTGTATGTTATAAATTCCATTAAAAAAAGGTATTAACTGCTCTTCCCAAGGATTTTGAATGAGATCATTGAATAAGTCTGTTAGGCTTCAATACATCATAAATTCTTTTTTTGTTTGTTTTGTTTTTCTCTTTTTTCCAGCTATGACAATGTTCTAGACCCAGCTGATCACATTACATGTGCCTTTGACCTGAGGAATGAGAAGAGTCATCTCTTCGAGATCCCCAACCCTCACTGCAACCTGGAACTGGATGAATATGAATACGAGGATGATTTTGAATGACGGCCACCATCACACAACACAGCACAAGTAACACTACCATCTTCTAGTGTGTGGAACAGGAAGTGGACCAATCCTGCTCCCCAGTACTGATGTCACCTGGTTCAGAGAGTGTACAGATCTGCTCCCCCAGCCGCTGGATACCAGCAGTCTGACGACAGGTTGTGCTGTCCCAGTCTATCTGTCAGTCTGACATCAGTGCACAACCAGCTTTTCTGAAACAAATGTAGCTGCACTGTAGGCTTCAAGCAACTACACTGGAACCAAACCGGTACACTTGAATGTGCACTAAGTTTATAAATATTTCAATACTATTATGCACAGAATTGGCCAATAAGACATTCCAGAGATTCACCGAAGTGATTTCAGCTTGATTTCATGGATGGCTTATTTCTCATGGAGCCCTGTTGACTTGCCTTATGTGTTTGAGGGTCACATTAATATGAAATAATGCAGTTATTAGACTGACATTTTACTGTCTGTGTGAGAAGTGTTTCTAAATTATAATGTATTTATATGTATTTGTAAATATTTTTGCTTTGTTCTAAACCTTTAAGCTTTAGTCCAGCTAAATGTTTTCAACAAATCATGTTTGTATTATTTCTATAGAAGTGCTTCCTAACAATGTGCTTTTATTGTAAAAATGAACATTTTCACCTGTCTTAAAGAGTTCAATAAAGTATTAAAACAAGTCACATTTGCTGCAGAATGTTATTGCTGTTTAATTAAAGAAACGTTTACACTTCTAGGCAAATTAATTTGAAATATTTATAGAGCAACCTGTTTTAATTTTACAAGTAGAAGGAATAAACATAATAGCTGTGATTAAAATGTAATAAAAAAAAATAAAGCTGCTTCTGCTCAATTTATAAGACAAGTGTAGCTTATCTGAATACCTGAAACGCCACATTATGATTAAGCAATGCACAACAAAATATATGTATGCGTGTGGTCTACATGTACACAGGGCAACAAACAAATATTAAAAAAAGGTCCAAATTGCAACATTTTACTTTTTGAGCTACAGTTGGCAATAAATTAGTTTTACACATCAAGATTTGAAAGTGCATCATTCTGTCTTTTTAAGCCCACATAGGCTGTGCAAAAATTGAATTATAGCAATGCACCATGAATTTACATTCTTTATAAATATGTCAGCACCGCCTTATTAGATCTGAATCTGATCATGATCATTTTAAATGGCACAATTTTTATATAAATTACATTTATGTAGTGCAAATGTTGTCCTTTAACAACATTAACAAGACAGTAAATACAAACCAAATAACAGATCCATGATGACAGATTAACCATTATTACAACATTAGCCAACAATATCTACAGTATCCACATCCACTTCATCACTGATCCTTGGAACTTGATCAGACACCAGACGGCTGGTCAGCTGCTCTCTGCTCAGTGGGGCTTGTGGGACTTTTGAGTCTTCAGAACTTCACATAGAAGAAAAATTCAATAGTATGTTACTCAACTGACTGACTTTACACACAGTCAATAAGTGTTTATTGACCTCACCTTTTCAGAAGCTTGTTTCCCTTTGGTTCTGAAGAGGGGGAAAGAAACCTTTGGTCCCCTGTTAAAAATAGAAATCAGTCAATTATAAAATTAAACTTCACATTACGAAATTCATGTGGATATATTTTCTGATATACTGAATGAGAGATTGTTTTAATTATTTGTTTTATAATTATATATGTTTTGAAAAAATGAGATCTACATATATGCACACACATAATTAAAATTTATGCAAGTGTAGTGTAAATAAAACATTTTAATTATTAAAATTAACCTAAAATATCAATATTAGCCTAAAGTTGAAAACAACCCTTTTGCATATTTCATTATTAAAAAGCTGGCCCTCAGAAGTGACTCACACCTTCAGAGTTGACTTGTTTGACGGAGGGTGATCTGGAGCGGTTGGTCAGGGAGGGCTGTTTGTTGGTGTCAGAGCTGATGAAGGAGATGGCATCTTCTCCCTCAGCCGTGCCCATCAGAGACGCTCTGTAGTAAATCAGTGGCATCCAGCTCTCCTCTCTGTTGTTAATGACCTGCTCACCAGCAAACTTCTGCAAGTAACTGTAGCTGAAGAAGAAACGACCGCTTTAAAGATGTTAAGATCCAAATCGCAGAATTAATTTTAGCTTGAACTTACATAGTCTTCTTGTCTGGTTTGAGCAGCTTGCTGGAGAATTCACTGAGGATGGTGAGGTATGAAATGTACGGTGGAGAGTGTTTCTCAGACTGTTGAATGAACCCTTTGAAAACAAACTCAATGCCGTCCCTGCACAGAGAAACCAGTAACAGAACATTTCCTTTTAAGACCTCAATATTTCTTCTCCTATCCATCTAAATTTGAATCAAGACCAATAATACAAATGATTTTATCAGTCCTGAAATAACCAAAGACAGGACTCTTCTGTACTGGCTAAATGAAGCCATGCGGTGCAGCATCATGACGTAACTATTTTTATTTGCAGTCGAACATAGCAATCAGTCTGTTTTGGCTGTGTGAGTATGCCAGACATGTGATGTGAACTCGCTGACACTGAGTCAGCAGCGGAGTGAACCGTGCTACCTGTGGATCATGGCCAGGGACTCGCGGGACTTGATCTGGTCCCATCCGAAGGTGAGTGAGAAGCGTCTGGCGAGCTCCTTGATAGTGCTGTAGGTCTGGACCCTGGAGCTGCATGCGTTTCCTCTGTCCTGCTCCAGTTTCAGCCTCAGATACAGCTGAATACACACAGAAAACATATGTCAGTCCATGCACATGACAGATTATAGAAAATCTGTCCTGCATTAATGATTATCTGTGATCACAAATATATTGCAGCTTAATTTTTCTGTCTAAATAAGAGCAACTAAAGAAAACAGTGTTGTGTTGTATACAGTAGTCATCATTTAAAGTGGATCAAAAAAGTTTTAGGACAACTTTGATCCACTTGAAATGTTGACTAGTATGTATTAGCATATATACAAAATGCATTGATTATATTTTTGTGGGGAGTATGCTGGACGCTTGCACTCAAAAATAAGATATCTGATATACAATGAATTAAATATACTTTAATTGATATGCATATGAATAATTACATTATTGTAATATAATTTAGAAACATGTCATATGATAAAAGACAAAATATTAATGAAATAATATTTAATAATAAAAGTTTTAAACTCTGAATAGTCTTTTTTACTTTATTGTAATATTGAATAATCTTTAATCACGGAGCTGCTTACACTTCACTATAATTACGTAATAGAATTAGATTAAGATGTGTATGTTTAATATGGGTACTATGGTACTATAAATTTACAGTATACTGGATATCAAAGTTGTTTTTTTGTTGTCTTTTAATCTTTCTATTCACTAGAGAATCTAGGTTTCGACATTGATAATATTTAAAAATAAAAATATTTATCTTGATATCAGCGTATCAGAATGATTTCTGAAGGACCATGGCACTGAAGACTTGAGTAATGACTGCTGAAAATTCTACCATGAGTGGAATAAATTACATTTTATTTTTTATATATTCAAATGTATGATATATTAAACAGAAAACAGATATTCTAAATTCTAAAAATGTTTATAATATTTAACATCACCATTTTTATTGTTTTTATCAAATAAATGCAGATTACTTTCAAAAACAACAGTATTGTTCAATATATAATTTAAATATATATTAAATGGAAGCATTGCTCATACATACATAAACAGCTCTTTAGATTTTGCTTTGTTCTAATATATCTATATCTATTTTTATTTACAAGAAAGCGAAGTCTAAAGAGCTGTGTATGCGTGTGAGCCATGCCTCCATGTCGTTCATCATCACAGTATCTGCTATTGAAGAGTAAAAGAGCTGCTAGAACGTTCCCCACTGAGCATGATGGGATGGCGGGAGGGTGGATTCATTGTGTCTCTGAGGTGTCGACAGCTGCAGGGGCCCATCAGAGAGCAGAGAGCACAGGGGCCTGGGACAACCAGCTGAGCAGATGTGCCACGCAGAGGCACGTCACATGAGAGAGAGCGGCGGTGAAGGACTGCAGCCTCCATACCTGCTGAAGGCACTGCACCAGCGTGCGAGCGCTTTCCATCTTGTCCATCTGCCGTGTCCTGTTCAGGGTCTCTTTGATGATGTCGCCGAAGTCATTGTAGTACTGCAGGGGAGATATGACAGCAGTGAGCGATCCAGGCTCCATGTCTACCATATGGCTTCACGCCTAGGAATGCAAGCCTGTGGCATACTGAAAGCACATTACCCATAAGTCTGTCTGGCCCTCAGGATAAAACTCTGGAAAGTGTAGCCTATTAGTCATGAGAGGTTTAAGGCTTTTTTTTTTGTTGAACTTTTAATATGGTGATAATCATGTTTAAACATACCAAAATACCATACTTATATCATACAATGTGTCACACTTCATGACTTCATTATTAATTATAATATATACATATTCTGACTCTGATTATTCATTATAACCAATGTCGAAAACTATTTTGTAATATCAGTACAAAATAATATAATTATATTATAATACAATTCTAAACATCTTTGGGGAATACAGCATCACCCTTGTATTTTTAATAAAAAATAATCTTTAGAAGAACTCAGCTAATATAAAGCTTTAAAATGAGTTAACATATTTAGTTGCCCAAATGAGTTTAATATACACTTACAATTCATAACTTTGGAATGAAGAAGATCTTTGAATGTTTGTAAAAGTCTCTTATACTCAGCAATGCTGCTTTTTTATTATTATCAAAAATACAGTAATATTGTACAATATTTTTACAATATTATTTAAAAAAAAAAACACTTATATTTTTAGATATTTTACAATATAATTTTTTCCTGTGATACAATAGCTCAATTTTCAAAGCTGAAATATTTTCAGAATTCATTGATGAAAGTTCAGTGTTTATTTAAAACCTATTTAACAACACACACACACACACATATATACACATATATATAAAATGTATGCTGTCACTTCTAAATAACCTTTTTTCCTAATTAAAAAATTCTTAATCACTCCAAACTTTTGAACAGTAGTGTATGACATGACATGACAGTTCCTGTGTTTCAGCTTCTGAAACATTTACTGAAATATTTCATACTTATATTAAAATACAAATCATATTCAAGTATCACTAAATGGATTTATAAATATCAATCTTTATAAATTAAATATCAAATATTAACTATCAATTACTATTTTATTCCTTTGTAAAAAAAAAAAAAATGCTTTTCTAGTTACTCTGTGAAGTGTTTCAATACATATGTGGCTCTGATGGTGTTGGTTTCTCTCAGAAAGTAAGATTTCTGACATCGTGTTGCTGAAAACTTACACGAATCCACTCTTACACTGAGTAGCTTTGAGACTTCTGCCAGTTAATGCATGCTGTTTATTAAACCCAAACACTGCAGGTGAGGGTCCGCATTAACCACCCTCAGCCACTGACCCACCTATTGCCAAACAACAACCTTCATATATTAACATCTCTTTGCTTTAATACATATTCTAATACACATCCGCTCAAGAAATATGCCACTGTCGTACGGTTCAGAGAAGTGACCACTTGTTACCGGGAGGAAGCTGTTCAAATGTGGGGTTTGCGGCACTTGCCAACTTTACATCATTTGCCTCAACTTTGAAAGCGGCCGTTCAAAATGATGCCATTCAGAGTGAGAGTGTGTGTGTGTGTGTGTGTGTGTGTGTGCTTTTCTCTTCGAAGGCCTCATCAGAGAATGTTGGCTGAGCCAAGCGGGCATTCCAAACATGTCAGCATGTCAAACACACACACACACAAACACACAAACACACACAGCACTGTAAATCCCACCTATCGTAAATTCCAAGCATAAGAGCTCCAGTTATTAAAAGAGGAGCCAAATGAACAGACCACCTCCATCTAATACTAGTAATAATACTAAACAGTATGCTAAATAGACTTTTTAACATTACTTATAAACTTTCAAACATGCATATATAATTATTTTTTATTAGAATATTAGAAGTTCGGTAAAAAGTCATATTAGCTGTGAAGACTGCTATTTCCTGTTGAATGCATGTTGTGGTGCTATTCCAGCAAACTGCGGTGCTTATCTGTAGAACTTATACTGAGAAGCAAACTCCAGATTAAGTATAAAATGATCTCTGAACAGATCAGAGCGAGAGAGACAGGAAACCTGTGTGATGAGTGAAGAGTCGTACCTTCACATACTGCTTGAAAACCTCAGCAGCCATGCTCATCTCTAGCACACTGTGCACTATCAGCTTGCAGTACGCCACCAGAAGATTTCTCCGCCGGTGCAAGTCTTCCAGCCGTCCGTCTCCACACTCACTTTCACTGACTGCACAGACCGACAAAGAGAGAGAGAGAGAGAGAGAGAGAGAAAGACAGGTCGAAACAGAGGGGTTGAGATTCAATAAGAGAGCGGTATAATTATGATACTCAAATCTTATAAATGAAATGCTTTCCTGAGGTGAGCTAAAGTTAACAACATTTTCTGCTCTGGAAACAGAATGTGTCTGTCGTCATCCTGCCTGGTCCTGAAGCCATCACTTAATAGAGAGGTTTCATAACAGCATTAGTGACGTGAAGAAAATCCAATAACTAAATTGCTTTTTATTACATGTTACCAGCAAAAGCTTATATTGCATTTTTCAAGAGGTAAGGAATTTGTGCCAGCACGAATCGACGACTCTCTGAAATATTTATAGAATTGATGCGATTTGCTTCAGTCACACTTGATTTCTAATCAAATATCCCAAAATCTGATGCTATCTCATATGCTGCTTGTGTTTGTCTTAAAGCAACACAAGGCCAAAAACAACACAAAAACTAGTTTAGGAGAGCTAATATTGATTTTTCAGCATATATAGTCATTTTGGATATGCCTACCAAAGCTTCTAAATATAATTGATCTAATTACCTGTTCATTTACAAGTGCAACTTCTGTAAGATCTCACCTAATAACATCATAAGGGATTATTATCATAATGCATTCACTTGATTCAATGGCATGTTTGATAGGTCAGTGAGAAGGTGGGGTACAATTAGATTAACTAACCACAAACAAATACTGTGCTCGGCTACAGTGCTTTTCACTAATAGAAGGAGAAGGAGGCTGATTGTGTTTCTTTATGTGATTATTTTCTGCCTAACATAGTCAGGTGTAGAGGCAGACTGCCATCTGCTGGTGAAATTGAGACTATTCTTATCTAGCATGACACTGTAGTGTTGTATATTTAATACAAAGGTTTTAAATGTATAATATATGCAAGGAAAGATTTTTTTTAAATGAAAAAAGTATCTTATGCTCATGTATCTGTCTGCATGCATTTGATCAAAAATGCAGTTTAAAAAGTACTGCATGAGTAAATTAATTATTAGATTATTATTTGTAAAATAACTATAATAGTTTTTAATATATTTTAAAATGTCATGCATTCTGCTCACGGAAAAGCTGAATTTTTATCAGCCATTACTCCACTGTTTTGTTTTGCATAATCCTTAAGAAATAATTTTAATATGCTGATTTGGTAAACAAAAAAATATTTCTCATAATGTTATTAACTGTGCATGTGTATATATATATATATATATATATATATATATATATATATCTAAACACAGTATACATACACACTCACATATAGATGGATTTACCATTTAAAAAATATACTCTATTACATCTATGCAATAGGAATTATGTAGCTGTTTTTTCCTTGCATATTACTGACAAACAGCACATGTCACTGTGTCACTCGCAGCATCACATATAGATTGAGACAACCTCTGTCTCTCAGGGAAACTGCGTCTGTCACAAAAGCATCAAGAGCCGTTGTGATTTTGTTCCTCATGTTTTCGTCTCTGTGGTTTAATTGGGCTCAGGGGAGGGGGAGCCCACACCCACACATAAAAAGTTTGTCCCAGGCCCTGTGAATTTTAGTGTCAGAATTTTATGATACCCTTAGGTATTCCAGATAATCTCGTAATGGTAAATTTTTCACGAAAAAAAATGGCATCAGACGTTTTCTTCAGTAGATAGTTTGATTTGAACTGCAAGCTGCTCATCAAATTATCGGGCAACTGGAAAGCACTTCATCAATTTCACCGATTTGCCACAGCTACGTTTTATCCTCATTCAGGGCCCTCGCTTAAAAGCTTCCTGTGTGCACATCCAATGTTAAGTGCATCATGAACAACATGAAAGTTTTGTTTTATGCACTTTTTCAAAGAAGCCTCAGATAAATCTCAAGAACATA
The DNA here is from genome assembly GCA_032359235.1 of Enteromius mattozi. Taxonomy (NCBI): domain Eukaryota; kingdom Metazoa; phylum Chordata; class Actinopteri; order Cypriniformes; family Cyprinidae; genus Enteromius; species Enteromius mattozi. The sequence goes on along the minus strand of JAUMHE010000056.1, from coordinate 13,981,451 downwards.
CAAAAAGAAATGATCTAAAGGGCAACAGCTCTCTAAACACTTAACTAACACTGGATCTGTTGAGGCCGCCTACATGTCAGCCCACAGCAGAGCACAGGCCAAACAAGAACCCTTAAGATTTTCTGAAAGAAAAAGAGAAAAAAAACCTTTGCTACTGTGGGTGTCCTGCTCAGGGCTGGTGAAGACATGCTCCACGACGAAGGAAAGAAGAGCTTTCTGGAGTTTGGGATCAGGGGTGTACAGCAATGGAGTGCCTGCAGACGAATCCCACATCTGAAGCTGGTAATTATGAGCTATGAGAACATCACTCAGACACATGAAGGCCTTTGTGAAAAACAACATAAAACAGACAGTGCCTAATCAACAGATGTGATATAAAATAGACAATATAACACAGTAAATCCTTATCTAAAATCTACTACAATCCTAATCAATCTAATTATACATTTCTCCAAAAGAGGGTATCAGTGTACTAAATTATTTTGTGTTTCCATTACTTTACATATATAAAATATTTTGTAAAGTGTCATTAATTATATAAATGAAACCGAAATAAAACAATTAAATCTAACACTCATTAAAAATGAAAACTTACACTGCAAAAAATGCTTTTATAGCTTAGATTTTTTGTCTTGTTTCCAGCCAGCATATCTAGAAATATCTAGGATTTTCTAGACAAGTAAAAATTATTGTCTTGATCTAAAAAAAAAAGAGTTTTTGCTTAAAACAAGCAAAATAATCCGCCAATGGGGTAAGCAAAAAATCTTATTTCAATCAGTAAACAAGATTATTTTGCTAGTTTCAAGCAAAAACTTTCTTAGCTTTCTTTTTTCTGAAAACAAAATTATAATCACTTGTCTAGAAAATCCTTCTTGATTTAAGAATTTTTTGATATTTTGGCTGAAAGTGACAAAAACAATCTAAAAAGATTGAAAAGCCTTTTTTTGGCAGTGTATTGTTTTACTCATCTGCTACAATTAATTTACATAATTTGTTGATGTAATTAACTTTATTAAAATCACAGCCCTCAAAATATATCAAATCAATTCACTGAGAATATGGACAATTCAAAGAGGTCTTAAAATAAACAAAGATTGTCCGGAACGTCCATTTGTTTAAGTTGCAATTAGTGTGTTTTTCAGCTGTCAGCGTGCCTTGGCATGGAGTGAGGATTCATTAAAACACAACGCAGGTGCCAAGGGCACTCCGCAAGAAATTAAAGTCAAAACAAACAGGATTCAAACAATGCCAGCGCATCAGCCCACTGGCACACATGCTACAGCTTAGCGCACAGACAATGCGCTCTGATGTGCTTGGAATAATCCACTTTGAAGAAAGGGCTGAATCGAGTGGTATGCTGTGAACAGAGAGAGAAACGTGATGCTCACTTGCTCTCGTACAAGCTGCTCAGCGTGCGAGAGACAGCGGTGACATTTCTCACAGAAGGCACGTAGCTGGCTTCTCTGCTGGAGGGCGGACTCCTAAAACCACACACAAACACACACATCCAAAATGATGACAATTCTTTTCCTGTGCAGCTTTTGATTTATACTGCATTTGTAGTTAAATTTATAGAATTATTAAGCATGTATGTGACCATACTGATTGAGAAAGCACACAGAGCTTTGACACAAAGTCAAAAGGCAAAATAACAGACTGCAGCAGGGCTCTAACTGATGTAGACTGATGAAAGCGTCATTGTGAGAAGTACCGGCAGTCTCTTGTGTAAAATATTCTTTCATAATTACGTGCACGTGGAGCTACGGGGTGGACGTGCTGGATAGGTTCCTCCATCCCACGTAGTCGCAATGTCAATTCAGCTAAATGACTCTTTTGAATCGGACATACATCCCAATTTTATTCTGAACACGTCTTTTTTTCCCCCTCACCTCGGGTCGCCATTGACATTAGAATTGCAGATTGAGCTGAGCTGCCGTCTGGGCCAAAAATTGCCGCCTGCGCTGTCAGTTATTGATGACAAGGCCAGAGGAGGAAGCGTCCATTTCTGAACTAGCACTGAGCGAATCTTACCTACAGCAGTCTTAATGGCCACCAATATTTCACCGCATAAAGGTTAGAGGTGGGGAGATATGATTACCCCGTGCACTGCATGGAAACACAGGCCTAATAAGAAGCCCAGCTATTAGTGGTGAGACGTCCACACAAGAGCGCAACCATTACGCCCCCTACAATCCATCACCAGCACTGACTTTTCCTAAAGACTCACGATCAATCGCTTTCTATCACTTATTAAAATCCACTGGACATAACCCTAGAGCCTCTGTGTTGATATTTGAAATGCAGTGTGGCAGGTTTAAAGGACACGGCTCTTTGTGATGGATCATACGGCAACTCTGCAGACAGAGAGTCTTGCATGCCTAAAACGCTTGTTTAATTAATTGCCCAGGGGAAAACTCTGGCCTTACGTCTGTGCTTGTAGATATTACCATTCTAAGCATGATCTCAGCTGTTTATGACAGCAGTCACAATTCAACTGGAGTGGAAGAGAAAGGTAGATGGCTCACCCTGGAGGTTAAACCTTCTCCAAAGGTGTTGAGCTTCCAAATGATGCAGCTACACATGCAGCGCAGACCCTCAATTGTCACCTACAAGAAATACAGATTAGAGAGACAAACCCTGTTGAAGGATAGAAAGAGTAGAGGGTAATGATGTTACCTCCATGGGAAGACCACCATGTTTTATCTCCACATCCAGGAGTCTGGTCCCCAGCTCATACAGGCTCCATTTAGACAGATCCTGAGCACTAGACAGATTTGATGAAGCACAAATAAAATAAAAGCAATACATCTGAAGAAGATCAGACAAAATTACAGTGCTCTTTGTACAGATCTGAACTGAACAAGTAGTTGTTAATGATGTAATTAAAAGCATCTGTGCATCTCAGCATCTTGGTAACATTTCCAGAATGTTCATATAACCAAAGTAAAATGTTCTTAAAGTATAAAAATGATTCCTTTTTGAATGTGTGAAGAACTTTCTGAAGTAGCTTTTTCATAATGTAATGAGAATGTTAGGAACACATTCTTTAAACATAGGTTTTGAAATTCAGAATAAACTAGAAACTGCTTACACATTGAACGCATTAAGTTTCTTCAGTGTGGATAGAATTTCCAAAGTGCTGTCCTCGTTTGCAGTGAAACAATCGTCCTGTACAAGAAAGGAAGAACGTTTAATTAGAGTCCATTCTGCTGAATAAGATACAGTCATAAATCTACTTTTTCTTTTTATTGATGTCAAGATAAATTTAAAAAGCATGTGTGTATCTGGTACAACATCTAGAGCTTCTAGTGGTTCATTACTGTACTCACACTCAGTGATTCTCCTAACCGTGTTTCCAGTGTGTCTGTCCAGTGCTGGATGAGCAGGTCAAAGCTGGGCCGAGCCAGAGAGTGCCAGGGCAAATCCTGAGCACAGAGGCTCTGGTAAGAACGAGCAGCCGCCTCCAGCAGACCAGCATCTGTGTGTCTGTCCACCGCAGTCTCCAGCTCAGCCAGCAATGCCTGCACACACTACATTAAAAAAAACAAATATATATAAAAACCAGACATGAAGTGCTCTAGAAACCACTAACAATGAATACATAGACTACTGTTCAGAAGTTTGAGGTCATTTTTTAAAAGGAATTCATTCTTTTTTTAATTTAGCAAAGATACATGAAATTGATGAAAAGCAACAGTAAAGACATTTATAATGTTCCAAAATATTTCTATTTCAAATACATGTTCTATTGAAATTTCTTTCTATTATTCCAAAAATCCTGATAATTTGTAACACAAATGCTTAAATAACACAGTGAAGTCAGGGCATCAGATGACACACAAACACTCACCTGTGAGTTTTCATGATCACAGGTGTCCGTTTGGAAAAACTGAGGTATTTTTAGAAGGGAGGTGAGTTTTTCAGCATCATCTGAGTACTAGAGAATGAGATTAGACATCGAGTTAATTTATGAAGAAGCAGTTGTGGTAAAAATAAAAAGTGCAGTGAATTTTCTTCTACCTTTGATAACAGCTCAGTTAGCACTTTAATGAAGTGTCCAGTGAGTTTTGTGCAGTCATCAATTTGTAACTTTTTCTCTTTAGTATTTATCACCTAAATAACAAACACAGATATGTAACTATCACAGTGTGTTGGATGTGTCTGTAAGAAAGTGAACAGCTGGAGTATAAACATATAAAAGTGAAGTACATCTGGAAGCCCTAGATCAGAGCGCCATCTAATGGAAGATGCAACAGGAAGTCTTACCTTTTTACCTGCTCCTCTCCCTGACAAAGGAGGGCCCTCTGCAGCCTGCCTCACTGACGCCAATATGAGCTCAATCACAAAGGCCTCCTCAGCACTGCTCAGAGCTGCAGTTAATGCACATCGCAAAAAAATATGTCAGTTTGCTCTCTCACAGTGGAGTTTCACATTTGAATATTTATATTATATTTCATATATTATTTGAATATTTAACTTATTGTATATACACTTGTATATACTTGTTGAAGGATGGAAATCACTGCTTAGCTGTAATAAAAGCTCCTGATAATGCAGCATTACAATAAAGAAGTACACTGGAGTGTATACTGTATGTACTAAAGAACTAGTACTAGCCTTGTTCCTGACAGGACATGTGAGGTAAGAGCAGTGAGGTAAGACCGGTCCAGTCCTTCAGCAGAGCTCCTGCACTGTCCCACAGACTATCCACAAGGTACATCACATGCTGGTGCAACTATGACAGAAGGAAGGAAAAAATCATCATATTAGTCAATAGTTCCATGATCCTACAAACGCAGGAACTTGCTGCTAATGTGGCCAGTCACATGATTGTCAGCATTAAATATTTAAATTAACACAAACTCTTACTCACGTGAGGTAAACGTTCATTGTCAAAATGATTCATTGTGCAAGCCCTAATTTATATAAAAAATATTTTAATAAAACCACAACACCTTTGTAATAATGATCTATATTTTAAAATTGTATGTAATTACTTTATTAACACAACCTTAACGTTTGTCACAGGAGGTCATTTGTCTAGGGCTTTTGAATTAATGTTTATATGTATATATATAAAATTAAATTTTTTTTGCTTGCACAACCACCAGATCTCAGAGCACATGTACTACCCACAATATCTTATTTTTAGGCATGACACATTTCAAGTTAACATACCTCACTCTCAGTGTGGAAGTGGATCAGGGCTCGGACTCTAGCTAAGACTAACTCTCTGTGCTTCTCTGCATCAGAGGCTCCATTTCTGGACTTTGATAGTTCAGGGTTACTGAGCAGCCTAAACATTTCAAGAAGCAGAGAAATAACACCATGACTGCAAATCAATTAAAGTAAGCAAATTACTTACAGCTATCATTTACATTTATACATGTGGCACAAAAAAGGGCTTTGTTTTGTAGGAATATGACAATGAACACAGACCTGTTATAGAGGAATTCACCCGCAGTGGTAGCTAGAGGTCTGTGGGAGCAGTACACAAACTGGAAGACATTCTTGTGGTCATCAGGACTCAGAACATCCTCACAGGATCTGATACAAAAGGGAACAATTTCAACAATTACATGAGGAGCAGCCCAGCATACACTTCACAGATGAGAAGTCAAAGTATGGATGATCAAACTCTATGAGAATAGTCAGCATGAGGAGCAAGGGGAGATACTTACTGAGAGATGACCATGAGCAATCTCATGGCCTGTATGGCCACTTCATGGTCTTTATCCAGAGTCATGGAGATCATCCTCTCCTTCAACAGAAACAGCATTCAATCGCTCATGTAAACACTTTTAACTACCCGCCATGAGAGCAATCTTATCTCAAAAACCTAAAACAGGACTTGAGTTAAAGACCCACATGCACTTAAACAGCTCTTTAAATCATGGTTGTGCTAATGTGCTTGCTGCCGTTAGTGAGGGTATGGTGAGGGTGGGGTCCTGTGGGAAGCTATCAGGCCAGTGAGCCCAAGGCAAAACCTGAGGGGCTTTCCAGCCTGTCAATCAGTAATCATGCCCTCCTGCTGTCCCACTGCAGCTTTACTGGACCTTAACTTAAAAACTGCCAAAGAAGTTTACGGACTGCGTCCATTTGAGAAGTTTGGGCAAAACAGCAAGACCGCAAGAACTGGAGGACAAACTTACAGCCAGTAAACAACTCTCCATAAAGAAGTTTATTTTTCTACAGCAGTTACTCTCAGGTATAGTTTTAGCTTAAAACTTCACTATGTTCTAACCGGGTATATGATAGACAGTAGTCATGAAAATTTGAGATTTTATTCTAATGTGATGGCAATCAGTGGAACTTTTGTAAGGTGCTTGGTTTCTGTAACATCATATTGAGTAGCTTCATCCATTTTTGAGTAACTTTGAGCCATTCAGCTGTGATACTAAGACCATGACGAGTGCAGTCATTTTGAAGTATAAAGAGTGTAAATAATGTATTCACCATGAAAATTACAAGACAAAAATGCACTTCAAATACATAGATGATGCACTAAATTGCCTGAAAAAATTACATGTGGAAAAAAGTGGCAGCTTTCCTAATGCAGTGGAAGGGGAGAGGCTATCAGACAGAATAACCTTCTAAAATTCATACACTACACGGTAGTACAGTGTGTATCATTTGGGAAACATATGTCATGTGAGAATGTGGAAGTAATCCTTACCTTAAACCTTATTGTGAAAAGGTCCATTTTGGAACTACTTTGATCCTGATAAAGTGCCTGTAGACCCAGCACGCATTTCAGACGCACATCAGGTTGCTGCAGAATATAAAAGAAATAAAACAGTCAAATAACAACAACTGATATGGGTAAACTTCTAAACATTTCAAAATAAATAGTTCTTTAAATACCCGGCTACTGGCTCACCCACCTTGTCATGCATCATCCATCCCACATACTTCAGATAGCTGTCGTTCAGAAACACTGAACCATACAGCTTCATCCACACCGTCAGTTCCTCCATGCAGATGGCCCTGATTTCAGGAATCACGTCTCTGAAAGTCACAGTAACAATGGTACATTGTTTTTATTTTATTTTATTTATTAGGAAGTGAAGACTAGGTCACCTGTATCTCTTCAGGAAGACTCCTTTGAAAATGGCATCCATCATGTTCTCAATTTCACATTTCTTGTCCTGTAACTGAGGAATGAAATTAATTCATTTAGTTTGTTTATTCACATGATCCTTGCCTTGTCCTCTGCATTTTTCTGACTTTACTCTTTCCTGTACATCAACACAACCCTTGAAAATTTTTGTGGTTTGTAATATTTTTTCAGCAAATATTGATTTGATCAGTAAAGACATTTATAAAGATTTTAAATAAAGGATGTTCTTTTGAACATTTTATTCATCAAAGAATCCTGAAAAAAATTATAATAGTTTAGTATTAAATTATCAAGTAGCACCGATAATAATTTGAACACAAAGTCAGCACATTAGAATGATTTCTAAAGGGTCATGTGATAAAGAATGGCTGTTAAAAATTGAACTCAAACATTTTCTTTAGTAGACTTCTATTCCTGTTTGAATAGTACCAATCACTTACATCAGCAAGTGTCAGAGTATCATATTTAAAATGTGATTTACATGTATTATATTATTTTAGCCAAATTTTACTCACACTTGGCGAGTGTGAAAGATCTGTGTATTAAATGTTTAACTCTGTAACCAGACATACTGTCACAGTCTAACCTCACTGATCTTTCTCTGGATCCTGTCCAGCCTCGGAGAAGCCCGTTTGCTGGCCATCTTGGCCAGCTCGACCTCGTAGAGCCGCTGACTGTTATCAACACTGACACTGAGGTTGAGAGCCACATTCACCAAAGCACTGAGCAGCTTCACTGCTGCAGAGACACACACAACAGCAGCAAAACATCAGCATTCGGGAGGTCTGTGTGTATGTGTGTGGGGTTCAAGTCAAGTGGAATTAATCATTGGGGCAACTTACCTGCTAGCGTACAGGTGTGCCTGAAAGCACGAACTCTGGAATCTGAGAGCTCTGTCAGCAGTGAAATGAGTGTGTTCAAGAGGTAGCTGTCAAAGATTACGCAGTTCTGACACTGGGCCACTAGCACCGATACAAATTCACAGAAGTGCGAACGAAACCTCTTCCAGTACAGGCCGGACATGATGAGGGGATACTCGCCACTGTCCTAAGGACGATGGAAAGAGGATCAACATTGAAAAATCGTTTTCATGTAATAGTATTTTTTTTTAAGTGCCAGTAAAGATGTTTTCAGTGTTACAATAGATTTTTTTTAAACTTTCTATTCATTCAAAGAAACCAGTCAAATTAACCATGGTTTAAACAAAAACACAGCATAATGATCTTCAGGACCAAATCAGCATATTAGAATGATTTCTGAAGGATTCAGCTTTGGATCACACAAATAAATTGTTTTAAAATACATCAAAATAGAACACAGTTTCAATTTACACTGCAATAATATTTCACAAAAAAAAAAAAAATTCAACTGAGGCACCAAGGACAACATGATAATCATTTCCACTGAACCGTACCATGTCAAGAGGCCACGTGACAGTTAAAATCCATGGAAATGCAAGGAACTTCTTATATTGTAAACCTGTGTCCTGCGATTTACAAAAGAAAAAACACAAATTAGTAAAAGCAAGAAACACGGGAAAGTAATCAGTGATGAGCACACTGACCTCATCCAGATCCTCCACCATTTTACTCATGACATCAGTACCCTTTTTGCTCTGAAACATCTCTGCTGTAACCATCCCTAAAAAAGCACAAACAGCATTCACATCCTGAACTACAATACACAACACAAGCCACAAAAAAAAAAAAAAACATTGAAAATGAACTACTTATAGTAGTCAACACTGTTGTGAAATGATGTTCTATTATGAAAGAGAGTACAGATGTTACGAAACTTGCCTTTGCATCCTGAACACTGGATAAAGAAGCTGATGAGATCGAGCAGTGCTGTGTCTCTGTCACCAGTATATGCATCAATCCAGTCATCCACCACAGCCTTTCACAAAACAAAACAAACATCCATATAATAAAGATTAGTTTCCATCAATAAGACCTAAAAAAACAAGTAGTAGCAGGGCTGATCATGCTGGACGTACCTGCATTGCATTCCTGCCCATGCTGATCACCTCAAACAGTGTGACGGCTTCCACATCTCCATTTTTGAGCTGTTCATTCTCTGCTCTGCCCAGGCTGCCATTACTGCTCTTTGAATGCTTTCTTTTGGCATTCTCAGAGCATTCCCGGGCTTTCCTCTTTCCTCTCTGTGCATGACAAAATACAGTTCTAAATTAGGAATGTTCTTGCAGTAAATCTCAAAAGAAGGCAGTTGTACTATAAAAAAGTCTTTGAGATGAATACTTAAAAAAAAAAC